>APFE031432437.1:82813-95293 GCA_000404065.3 Pinus taeda | reverse complement strand
AATGTGCTATCAATTCTTCCGTAAAAATTTCCCAAGTGATAAATTGTTTACGAGAGCAAAGCCATTCATACCATACAAACTGATTTGGTTCCAAATATAAAGTTGCAATATGTACCTTTTGTGTGTTTTGCACATTATTGAGATCGAAAAATTGCTCCATCTGTAATATCCATGTTGCGGGATCCTCGCCATCAAAATTCCTCATATCGATTTTTGGAATATGGTGGGTCTTCGATCCAACATTAGAGTCTATGAAATCATGATTAACATTTCTTTTGTTCTCATCATGAGTTTATTTTACTACCCTTTCACCATTAGTAAGCATTTTTTGTAGAAACTTTGTCAAATCTGTCTTCAAATCTTCCATGCCTGTCTTCAAATCGTCCATCTTAGCTTCCACGTCATTCATCTTAGTTTCTACGCCTTTCTTTAAACAATCCATCTTAGCTTCTATGCCTTTCTTTAAACCATCAATCTTAGCTTCTACATCTTTCTTTAAACCATCCATCTTAGATTCTGTTGCTTTTTGTGCAAGCGACACTTGTTGCACTTGGTCTTGTAATTTTGGTATATCATGTTGCATTGCTTTCTCTTCTTCATGAGTCATGCTAGAGCTTTCAAGTTTCTTACTAGGTGTTTGCATTTTCTTTCCTCAGGGCATCAATTACCGATAATAATGCTTTATTATGCCCTTTGAATTCCTTCAAACTAATTTTTCAAACCAAGCCTATTAAAAAATTTGAAAAAATTACACACTTTTTTTTCACTTTGTAGGAGTTTGATATTGAATCTGATGTATCTCTGTAATTTCGAATTATCCAGTTCTGAAATTGCAACTTGCGGTAGCCCTCTGTGTCCTCTTTCCAATGCCACCAGTCTGATCCAAATTGGATTCTCCAGGGAAGAGTTATGCCAAATCTCCCACAGTGACCTAATTATAGACTAGTTCAGTAGAGCGAACTTGTATGACATGCCACGAGTCGTTGTTTCGACGTTTGGCTCTGAAAAATATATACAAGAAACTACAATCCGTCCTCTTTCTGTACCTTCTTACGAAATTTCAATCCGATGCTCAGAGAGAAAGTTATGATTTTTCCAGGTCACCTGTTTGGAATGTAATTCAGAAGTTTGCAAAAAGACCAACTTCCTCAGATCATATCTCCACGAATATAGTACGAAAAGCTCTGAAATTCGGATTTGAGGTTCAGTGCGATTTCTTCTCAAATGAGTTTTTTTTTAGCTTCTGAAACGTCGCAGAGAAAAAGTTATAGCAAAAATGCCACGATGACTTATTTGGAGCAGCGAAACCCTAGAATCCAAAGCTTTGATACCAAATGTTATGAAACTAGCTCATAAAAAGAAACAAAAGATAGTTGAATGCCTTAGAATTCAGCCTCTTCGAGGGGGCAACCTCCTTTACATTACACAAATGAACAATTCTTGGATGATTCAAATGACAAAGCCTCCTTTCTATATATAGGAGTCTCAGAAGTCACAATATAACCTAGCCGACTTAACAATAATAATATAAAGCCACAAAAATAACAATAGAGGGATTCTATGGGGCACAGTAATAACAATATGGGGACAATAGTGGCACAACAATATTAATAAGGGATACAACTACAATAGTAATGGGGTAATCACTAGTATTATAGGGACCTAACATGGAACCACTAAATTTACATGCCTCCATTGCAAAAACACTTTCACAGGTTCATACACTCGTGCCAAAAAGCATCTCTATGGGAAAATGGCCTGGGATGGAGATAAACAAATAGGAATCAAAACTTGTGGAAGCATGTCACAAGTTCAAAGAGCCAAATAGATAAGGGAAGAGGAGGAAGCCCTATACAAAACTAATAGATCAAAGGGTGACTTTGAACACGACACCACTAGTCCACAATCACATTGACTAAGAACTCCATCAACATCCACCCATTTTAGTGCATATGGAGGCATAGGCAGTGGCCCAAATGTCCCTTTAAGGTGTAGAACCGTATCAGAAATGCTTGATCAAGGGTATAGGGATGATGTGGATGCAAAAGTTTTCCGGTTTCTCTATGCATGTGGGATACCATTCAATGTTCTTCGTTCACCTTATTGGCATGAAATGGTTTCTGCCATCAATGATGCCCCTAAAGGATACAAGAGCCCTGGTTATGACATAGCTAGAACCAATGGACTTGATCGTGAAAAAGCCAAATTAACATATGCTTTGCGTAAATTCACAAATAGTTCGAATGATTGGGGTATCCATTGTATTTGATGGCTGGACAAATGTCAAAGGCAAGCCATTGCTAAGTGTTCTTGGTGTGTCGCTTCTGGTGCAGTCTTCCTTTCATCACTTGATTACTCAGGCAGGTTCAAGACCACCATCAACATTGCAAAATCATTGATTTAAACAATTGAAAGTATTGGGCCATACAATGTCATCCAAGTCATCACTAATAATGCTTCTAATTGTAAGGGAGCGAGAGCAATCGTTGAGGATAGATACCCCAACATTTTTTGGTCTAGTTGTTTTGTTCATGTTACCGTTCAAACTAGTAGGGGTCCTAGGAGGGGATCCTATAGAGTAACTAATAGGTCAAGGGGCAGCAATAGAGCAATAGCCCACTGTCACCTCAACTAAGGCCCCTTTCCCTTTATGGACTTTCACCGATGGGAGGAGACCCAGTATAAGGGAATCACAAGAATGAATATGTTAATGAAGGGATGAAGGGTGATTCCCAAGGCTTATTCACAAGAGAGAATCAATTATATGGCTTTCTTGCTTGAAAAGCAAGGTGATAAGCTCTCTAGGAAGGGCTAAGAGAATTCTTGAGGCTGAGGTTTGGGAATATATCTTACCAAGAGGGTTCCTATACCCGAAAACCCTTATGGAGAATTGGGCTTTATGTGATCTTTGTGAAATTAGAGTTATAAAGTTGCGGGACCACACACAACCAAGTGGGCCCAAAATTAGGTCAAGAGTATGGAGTTGATCAACTAAGGAGGGGCTTGACCTAATTAGGGAAGAGAAGAGGATCTAAGGACAAATTTTATTTTGAGTTTTGAATACAATGATCCAAATGAGGGCACTAGCCAAGGGAAACATAGGGCAAGAAATGGTCTCTAAGCTAGGGCTCGCTATATCTCGAGATCCCACCGTAGGAATTGCTTCAAATTTGGAGGGCCTCTATAGATAACCTCAACGTAGAGTGGACAGAAAATTGAGGTGTTTGGATGGCTACAATAAAATTCGTTGGATGCCCTAGGTGACCTTTTAGGCCTTTAGGCCTAGAGAGAGAAGGAGAAGGTGAGAAGAATATTCTTTTAAGTGACCACTAATGGTTGGATCAGTGCCTTGCCTTTGGGAGAGATGGAGTCAAGGTGAATTTGTGATTTGGAGAGACTATATCGAATCAAGTAGACCTCTAGACAACTTTAAAGGGCAATTAAGGCATGAGAGGAGCTGCTAGAAGATTTTATACTTCGATATGCAAAAATTGATGACTTGTCAAGGTGTTTTCAGCGAAGATAACCTCTAGGAACATTCACCCATTCATACATGACACATGCAATGTATGCAATGCTTCAAAGACTAAAACTTCCACCATTTCACATAATGTAGCAATAAATTTCAGACCTATATAGCGAAAATCCCAACAACATTCATGTGACAAAGTAAATAACAAGAATAAACATGAAAAAAATCACTTACATGTACAATGAGTATATCCAATCATCAAATTATGCCAATAATGAAGCTCCAAGACCAAGAATATAGAATCCAAACATCAAAATTCATCCATGAAACCAAACTCGTCCTCCAAAAGGGAATGCGAAATTCTCAGGTAGCTACTAATTCCAAATCCAAGAGATGATGAGAGAAATGAATCACCTCTCATCAATTTATACCATCTCTAATGAGTTCGATTTGCTTATTTGGCCTAACTAAGCCTTAAGTAATAAAATAATGTACAATAACAACATCCCTAGGTGACAAGCCCACCAAGATAGCCACTAACATAAAAATAAGCCTCTCATGAGGGCAGTGTAATCAACATAATGAGTTGTTGGGCCATTGACAAGGCCTAATGAAGTCCAAAGTGTGCCATGGTGAGAGAATGGACTCCAAATATAGTGGCCAAGGGGTTGGCCCCTTGTTTTCCAAGCAAGTCACTGTGGTGCTCCCAATTGGGTGTGGGAGCACAAGGACATCCTCATGGGTCTCCAAGTGGATCGATAATGCCTGTAAACCATCTGTAAGGGCCAAGAAGATGACATAAGCCCTCCCTTTGTGTCCCGCAGTGAGACACATCCTCATTTGGACCCTGGTACATCTGCCAAGTGTATGGTGCAAGTGTGGTGCCGACTGGGCACGATGAACCGGGTGCATCATCCTCATCCAAAAGGTGGAACACGAACAATTGATGAGTGGTGCTAGGGATCCATGAAGTACTCTCTGCTATGGTGGAGACCCATTGTTGCATTTAATTATGCAAGGATCTATTGCTTCGTGATCTCATGCCCGATTGAGATCACCAAACCACAAAAGGAAAGACCAATAAAGATATAATAGTGTCCCAAACCAAATGATCAAGCATGCATCGGGCAGTCGGTTCTATATACTACAAGGAAATATGTGTGCACCTGACCTCCTCGCAGGTTGGGGAAGGATTTTGGGTCTGATGCAGATTCCCACGCTCCACTCGAGCTATCTACCTCGTCCACACCTGATCTCAATCCCTACACACAACCACAAACAGACGGAGACAACAAGTGACCTTCCTCGGAAGATCGTTAGATCAAAATATCATAGAAACGACTATAAAGCATGCTAAATACAAATATATACAGGGAAGGAACATATGCTTCTATTAATCATACAAGTAAAAGTACTTCAATATACCTTCAACAAATAAGATCCTCTCCTCCAACTTGTAGTATGGTTTCATCTCCCAATACAACAGAGCTCTCGCACTATATTTTGGATACTCTCTCCCACCTCCTTTCCTCTTTGTGAGATTAGATAGGTTCATTCTATCCTTTGAGAGAATGGGTCTAGACACCTAGGGGCTTGAGAAGTTAGGAAACTTCTACAATAATGGACCCCTAGCCAACTCATACATAAGTGCGTCAAGTTGATCTCCTTGGGAATGACAAACTCTAGAAACCTTTTTCACAATTATGAGTTTTTTCTCAATTATCTCAATTATGAAATAATTATTATCTCATAATTATAATATTTTGGCAAATTAATTATGAGAAATGACTCAATCATGTAATTTCACTCTCTTATCATGGGATAAATCTCACATAAGTAAAAGAAATGGTGAAAGGGATGCATTTTAGCCAAGCAACTGAGGTAAGTTGATATTGGGTTCTCTCATTATAATGGAGTGGCAAATAGGGTTATAACACCCATTGCTTTCAACTTTCACCCTACAAGTGCCAATGTAGCTCCCTGGAGGGCTTGGACCCTGTATAGGGAGACCAAGCCCCAAATGGAGACCCACCTACAATCTCGCATAAGATCCAATGTGTTCCCTTGCCCTCCAATACAACAAATCATCAGAATAATAAAGTAAAAGAGCTTACAAGTCGTGGAACCAATGGGCCACTTCAAGGTGGCATGCCCTTCCATAGTGGGTTTTGGCATGTACAAGTGTCTCCAAGCTTAGTAAAGGGGTTAATCAAGGACCCTACTAGGTGGTTTCAACCTTTAAAGGGGGTTACATGTCCATGGTACATCCATTAGGTGGTTGGTGGCAAATGATATAGTGATGGAACGAAGTGGGGATTAAGGGAATGCTCCAAGCCATGTGCCATGGTACAAGGGTAGCTATAATAAGGGAAGTCCACACCAGCTTATATGAGTGTAGGAGGGAGCAAATCGTGGTACATAAGTTACCCTGACCTTTGTTTTTCCACCCTTGTTCATATGCCTTTTGCCTTTGATTGATTTTTCTTCATAACTGGTCGGGGCTCCGGGGGATGAGAGCATGATGTGTAGGATGAAGCAGTGGGTACCCCCTTTTGAGGTGGGGCATTTCATTGCCCACTAGGGGTTGGGACAATCATGGGTTCCTTAATGATGGAAGGGGCTCATCTAGGGCCCATAGGAACTAGGGTGATGGCCATGGATAAGGGGTAAAGCTCATGTTTGGCTTTTGCCTATGTGCTAAATTTGTATGTCCCGACCATCTTTTGCATTTTGTGGTACATTTCCTATTGAGAGTGGCCAAATTGTGCTTTTTTTCTTTTCTTTTTAGCTGCATCAACCTCCAAGGCGTCATTTTAGGCCTGACCCAGTGGACACATGTGGACAAGGGGAGGGGGGGCTAACCCTGTGTGGACCCAGTGGACACATGTGGACCCACGTGGGAAAAATGATGAATGAGGTTAGAATGAACTGGAGGAAGTGATGTATATGGTGTCAGGAAATGAGACCACACAACCAAAATCGAGATTTCCCATGTAGTGTCAACCCTAAAGCTAATGGCTAGTCAAGGAGATCTCGCGGGACTAGGATACAAGCGTAACCACCAAATCAAGCGGAGGAGACAAGAGTACAGACCTAGCCCATTGTTTCTACCGAATCCCCCACCAATCCACGCCCAAAAGTGTCCATGATAAGTAAGGAAAATTACTCTATTATACCAATGAAGAGCCATACCTTCGAGGTCGGGAGGTCCACTTTCAAACATACGATGTAACAGATGGGCAAGGGACCACATGGCTGGCTCAGGTGGCGGAGATAATGGCACATCGAGCTATCTCGTGGCTGCAAGGGGCTATTGGCTGAGGACCATCTAGGAGAATTTTTTTCTCATATGCATACTACCCACGGATAGTGGGTAATATCTGACTCCAACTAGGACATGAGTTCTCAGAAAGGTGTGCAAAGCTACTCGAATGGAAGGTCACGAGAACACTAGCAATCTCTTGGTACCGCAGACCTGTCACCTACACATATCACAAATCAAGCACATGGGGCAGCATGCTTTCGCGACGTCTCATGATCACACATGCTTATATTAGGCCACTAAAAATCAACTAGTAAATAAAATTTAAACAAATTTCAAATGCAATCTTAATCTAAATGCAACTAATCTAGCATGATAATATCATATGATGTTAGCTCTAATGAGAAAATCAACGTGCAACACATCCTACCCTAACATGTATGTTACATCACCCAAATACTAAGTGTAATCATAGACTCAATGCAACCAACATATCATCTAGTCAATATGAAAACAACTGCGCTTCTATTTACTCATGCAATAGATCCAAAGGCAGGGGTAAGAATGACAACATGGAAGGTCACAAGGACGGGAGGCTGGAAAATGAAATGACCATGCATGGAGTACTAGGGGGGAAGAGGGAGTGAAGGGATACAATCTATTCCACAAGATCCTTTCTTCCAACCAAAAGATAGAGATATCAACAATTAAGCTCGTAAACCTCTAATGGATAGAAACCTTAGGAACATCATCCCCATTATGGTCCCCATCATGCCTTATGACCACCATAGGGTCATGACTGGGAGGAAAGGGAGACTGATGACAAGGGGAGATACAAGCAACAAGTTGCTCATGATAATCATATTCACAATCCCGAGGGTATGAGGGGAAAGGAGGGATGCATCTAATGGATAGTTCTTCCCTAGCATCATACCTAGGAGAGGAAAAGGGATCATCAATAATTGTAATAATGTGAGAATGGCCAAGACAAGGGCTCATGGATAATGTAGCTATGTTATTGGGATCCTAGAGAAGGTATGGGAAAGCAAGGCCTTTGTTAGTGTTGTCATTGATGTCATAAATGGGGCTTGCTATTTCTAATAAATCTTCTTCATGCATTGGAAAACAATGATTCTCCTTTTCAATGGTGCGAGTAGTCATATCATTTTGAGTGATGTCATGGAGAAAAGGAGAGTCAATTTCAACCTCATTTTCCGTGTCAGTGTCATAAATAGGGTCATTTTCAAAATTATGGTTGCCCATATCCCATTTTCCCTCATTGATGCATAAGAAATCATAAATGTCATCTTCACAGGGAGCTACAATATCCATATCCTCGAGCACCCTTTATTGAATGAAAGTCCCCACTTTATCATGTTGATCCTGATGGACTTCAATGAGATTCTCATTCATGCCAATCCTTAAATTTGCATCCTGAAGGCCCTCTACGGTATTATGGCCATCACGATCTTCTTTAGATGGATTCCATTCTTCCATATATTCCTCACTTTCATGATTGTCTTCCACATTTGAATTCTCTTCAAGGTCACCTTGATCATCCAATTGATTACATTCTATGGGGCTTTGTGATTGTTTATAATATTTTTGATTGATAAGATCAGTCAAAATGTTAAAAGCACAGGGTTGGCTAGCAAATTCAAAGAGACGACTAGGATTTTTCTCATAGGCACACATTATTATGTAGAGTTGTTTTTGTGTTGTCCCATGAAACCTGAGCATGCATTCTTTATCCATGTTCTCCAACAAATCTTCATAAAGCTCGACATATTGGTCCACATATTTTTGTAGTTCCTGAAGGTCTCTATCATTGAGTTTTGCAAATGTAGAACCAAAGGTATTTTCTTTTGACAATGTTCTATGTATAATTTGCATATTAAGATTAAAATAGAGTCGCTAGGGTGAATTAAAATGCCTTGATAGATGCTTGCTTCACCCTACAAGCATTAACTTTGAAGTTTAATGAAGAACTAGGGCTTCGTTCTTTTAATGGAGTTGCCAAGTATGATATGTCAATGATGTTCTAAGGGAAACAAGGCACACGTCTGTGTCCCCGACAGTGGCGCCAAAAATGTTACTGCCCAAACAAGCAGGGGCCCTAGGAGGGGGATCCTATAGAGCAACTACTAGGTCAAGGGGCAACAACTGAGTGATAGCCCATTGTCACCTCAGCTAACGCTCCCTACTCTTTACGGACTTCCATTGATGGGAGGAGACCCGGTATAAGGGAATCACAAGAACGAATATGTTAATGAAATGATGAAGGGTGATTCCCAAGGCCTATTCACGAGAGAGACTTAATTATATGGCTTTCTTGTTTGAAAAGCAAGGTGATAGGCTCTCTAGGAAGGGCTAAGAGGATTCTTGAGGCTAGGGTTTGGGAATATATCTTGCCAAGAGGGTTCCTATACCCGAAAATCCTTATGGAGAATTGGCTTTTATGGGATCTATATGAAAATAGAGTTGTAAAGTTGCGGGATCGCACACGACCAAGTGGACCCAAAATTAGGTCAAGGGTATGGAGTTGATCAACCAAGGAGGGTTTTGGCCTAAGTAGGGAAGAGAAGAGGATCAAAGGACACATTTTCTTTTCAGGATTGAATACAATGATCCAAATGAGGACACTAGCTAAGGGAAACCTAGGGCAAGAAATGGTCTCTGAGCTAGGGCTTGCTATATCTCGGGATCCCACCGTCGGAATTGCTTCAAATTTGGATGGCCTCTAAAGATAACCCCAACGTGGAGTGGACCAAAATTTGAGGTGTTTAGATGGCCACAATAAAATTTGTTGGATGCCCTAGGTGAACTATTAGGCTTAGGTCTAGAAAGAGAAGAAGGTGAGAAAAATATTCTTTTAAGTGACCACCAATGGTTGGATCAATACCTTGCCTTTGGGAGAGATGGAGTCAAGGTGAATTTGTGATTTGGAGAGACTATACCCAATCAAGGAGACCTCTAGACAACTTTGCATGGCAATTAAGGCATGAGAGTAGCTACCGGAAGATTTTATACTTAGATAGGCAAAAATTGATGACTTGTCAACTAAGTCACATGACACGAGGACACGAGACACGAAGGACACGTAAATATGAGTATTCAATACGAAACATGACCTAGAAACAGGACATGGGGGACACGTTTTATATATATTTAATATATATATATATATACCGAAATATAGTTTTTTATCCATATTAAATTGCAGGTTGTAGCTTATCTAATCAAATTAAAATATAATTACTTCTCAAAGTTCATAGTTCACTTTAAAAAATAAATAGAATCAAAATTTACAACTTACAAGCACATAAGGAACTACTAAGTACTTACTACTAATTATAAATTTAGAACTTAGATATTAAAACCATAAAATGCAGATTTTCCATTAAGTCATCAAAATCAAAATGTATCACTGTTCAGTGTTTACAATGTACATAGATAGTAGATACTGACACCTAAGAGAATGCCAATGGAAAATACAAAAGAGTAGATACAAAATAAGTAGGAATATCATAGCTCGGTACTGGTTAATGAGTCATGAGTCATCACTCTATCAATAGTCCATGTCCTCTATGTCATAGTTACCATCACTGCCACTGCCATCTGACTGTACTCCATCCTCCTCCTCTATGCCCAATCCAGGATCTGCTGCTGCATTTGTTGGTGTGGAGGATGACCCCTCAAAGACAATGGCTATGTCACTTATATGGTCCACTGGACCACTAGACTGTGTCCTTTCTTACTTTGACAAATGCAAGGATTTAGGACTTCAGCCTGACAGTGTTATTGCCAAAACCATAGCCATTTTAAGTCTCCGGGCCTGTTGACTTGAATTTAGTCAGAATTTCACCCTGGAAACAACACTTTATGTAGTTTGTTTTTACACTCCATACACACGCACCAAATGTTCCTTCAACAGATGGGTGGAATAAAAGCTTGGTTCTGCACAGTCAAATAAAAACAGAGTATAATTTATAAATATACATGTACTGATGTACATAATCAATTAGCATTTGCCATTTTGTCTAGCATGCACCCAAATCTGTATTGGAGTATAATGGCTTGAAAGTTGAATGTATGATGGATGAGAGATATATGAATGACCCAGAATCAAGCATTATGATTCTATGAATGATGACGCAGATGAGGGCATTTCAGAAGTGAAACAACAACCTCCCTATCCTTGCTAAAAATTGGCTACAACTTACAAGGAGCAGACTGCAGTCAATATTTTGAGAGACCATTTGGAAAGTTGAAAGTTTGAAACCCTTGGTGATGAAAGCACATAAGGAAGTGCAGGCTGATTTAAATTACAGTTAAACATTTGATTGCTCTTCCAACATAATATGGGGTAGACCAGCCATCCTTGAAGTTGAAAGGTTTCAACATGCCAAATGAATCTGAATGAAAACTCTAGTATTGTCTAAAACACCAAAAGGTCAAGAGTCAAGACTCAACTACATCCCTAGTGTTTTTCTAAAACAATATCTTTGTGTTCTCGTCTTAAAGACTTAAACTCACAGTCATAAATTTATTATCTTACACAAAATAAAGTTTTTGTTTTTACATTCAGGCTTTGAGCTGATTTCTCCAAGATCACATTAAATCTCAAAAAGTTTTCTGAAAGATCCTTTTTATGCCCAAACAATTAAATGGACTTCAACAACCTTCAAATAGCCATGAGTCCATGACAAATTTAAAATTTTCTTCCTGGAGGCTGTACAGTGTAATACAATCTGATTTGAGACAAAATGGCCAAGAAATTATCGACCTTATTGTATCTTTGGAAATCTGGCTGGAAATTAACATTCAATAATCGTGTCAACTGTCAAGTTGTCCAGTGTCATGTTAGGCAGGCCGCAGGATCGTATATATTTTCTGACAAGTTGATGACTCACTTTGCAATACTATATACAATTGTCAATATATCATTTTCCAATATGACAAAGTGAGGAGATTACATGATAGTTCATTGAATCATTAGATTTCTATATCAATTTTATTTTTATAAGATGTTGGTGAGGTTTACTCCCTCCACGGAATAAAAGGTATACCGTATAAGTTGTGGCCCATAGGTATATTAAGCATTGGGTTGAAACAATTTTTAACCTTTCTTTCTAAATCCAATGTTCCTGATCAAGCTAATTGTTGAAAGTGCAGTTGAATCTAGGCATCTACTTGAAGGACAATGAGACAAAGTTTTCTTTGCCTGTTGATCGTGTTGTTGGGGGTTCATTGGTTGCTCTATCTACATAGTACAAACCCTTGACTCCTTATGGGATTTCCTTTGCTCTTCCCCAATTCATCATCCGCATGCGGCATAACAGATTTGGGGCTCCGGCTCATAATCCCCAAATTCATATTAATCACATGACGGACCTTATCACAACGTTGCATCAGCATGTAACGGGCTCTTCACAACACAAGGTTTTAGGTTTCCTTATTTTGACTAGGATCATCGTGTCCGATAGAGTGAAATCAAAATGCCAGAAAGTTAGAAACTGAAAAATCTCTTCACGTCACACCGTGCACGATAATGAAAAAAATTATAACATCGAATTTAGAAATGGTAAATGGAAACAGGAAACCCCATCTGGCATCAATCATGATATAAGTTATAACTTATAAATTAATTTGAACACGGGTTTACGGGCTGGTCTTGAACGCTGAAGCGGAACCCTGAACGCTGCACAACAATATGCACGGGCACCAGCTGCACCACACTCTACTC
>APFE031432437.1:13457-80819 GCA_000404065.3 Pinus taeda | reverse complement strand
GTGGTCCCTCACCCATCTGTCATGATCGTATCTTTGAATGTGGGCCTTCCAAACCTAAAGGTATGCCTTTTCATTTGGTAATTGAGTATTGTAGTTTGCTTATCATGGAAACTATTGGGCATGGATTAATGGGGGGATTCAACGGAAAGAGTGGGCTAGACCTGTGCTCTTCTCTCCTAGACCTCTTTTGGATGTTAACCTTGGACCCTAGTCCTGTGGGATCTCTTTTAATGACTTTGGGCTTTAGGGATGGTACTTCATGGGAAACCCTGATTTTGGTTGCGTTGTCCTGCTCCTTCATCCACACATATCACTTCCCTTCCGCTCATTATAACCCGATTCATCATTCCTCCAACCTAGGTCCACATTCCTCCATTGGGTCCACATAGGGTTAGCCTTCCCCTTCCCTTGCCCACATCTTGGGTTGGGATTGGAACGATGCCCCGAAGGTTGATGCATCTAAAAAGAAAAGTAAAAGCATAATTGGCCACATTCAATAGGAAATGTACCACAAAATGCAAAAGATGGCCGGGACAGACACATTTAGCACGTGGCCAAAAGTCAATGCATGAGCTCTACCCCATTCTCATGGCCATCACCTTGGTCCTGTAGGCCCTAGATTAGCCTCTTTTATCATTTAGGAATCCATGATTGTCCCAACCCTTGGTGGGCAATGAACCACCCGACCTCAACGGGGGTATCCACTGTTATACGTTACATATCATGCTCTTACTCCTTGAGCCTCGAGTAGTTAACCAAAGAAAAATTATAAAAGGCAAAAGGCAAATGAAAACGGGTGGAAAAATCAAGGCCGAGGTGACTCATGTACCACGATTTCGCCCTCCTATACATTAAATACCCAAGTGTGGGCTTCCCCTTTATTAGCTACCCTTGTACCTTGGCATGTGACCCAGGATTGCCCCCTCCATCCCCTACTCTGTACCATCACTTTATCACATGCCACCACCATTTGAAGGATGTACCTTGGACATATCATCCCCTCTAAAAGTAGAAACCACCTAATAGGGCACTTGATTAACCCCCCTTGGAGCTTGGAGACATTAGCACATGCCAAAGGCCACTATGGAAGGGCATGCCATTATGAAGTGCCCACTTGTTGTCCATGGTTTGTAAGCTCGTTAACTCGATTTCTTTTAATGACTTGTTGTACTGGAAGGCAAGGGGATGCATTGGATCTTATGCAGGATTACATATGGTCTCCATTTTGGGGTTTGGTCTCCCTATATGGGGTCCTAACCCTTCAGAGGGCTACATTGGCACATGTAGGTTGTGTGTAGAGAGCCATGGGCCTCCACAACAGTTGCCATGGCTCTCCACAACAGTAGACAACATTCCATGGATCCCCAGAGATGTTCAGAGATTGCTTGAGTTTCATCTATTGGACGAGGAAGATGCACCTGGTTCACCATGCCCAGCCGACCCCACAATTGTATCATGCACTTGGCAGATGACCCAGGACTTGTATGCTGATGTGGCATCACTTACATTATCATCTGAGCTCTTACAGATGGTCTACAGGCATCTTCGACCTACTTGGAGACCCATGAGATTACTTCTGTACCCCCACACCCATTGGGAGCACCACAAGTTTATTTTTTGGAGAACAAGGGGCCAACCCCTTGTCCACTACTTTTAGGAGTCCTATTCATCATTATGGCACTTATGAACTTCATTTGGCTACTTAGAATGCCCAATGACATGTATTATTGATCATTCGACCTCTTAAGAGGCTTATTCTTTTGTTTATGAGCTAGTTTGGTGGACTTGTCGCCAAAAGTTAATTATTTTGCACATTATTTTATTTTAGGGGCTATTGTAGGCTTAATTAGCTAAATTGAACACATTAGGGGTGTATAAATAGAAGTGACGAGGATTCATTTTAGCATCATCACTTGTTTTGGACTTGTATCTCTTTAGAGATTTTCGCTATTCCTTCTTGGTGGACGAAATTTTGGAGCATGGAATGAATTTTGATGTTTGGAGTATCTATTCTTGTGTTGGAGCTTCTTGATTAGCAATTTGTTGATGGTTGGATATATTCTCTTACATGCAGGTACAAATTTAATGCTATTCTTTATTTTACTTTGTCACATGCATTGATAATGGAATTTTCACTATATTGGGGCGAATTGCTGCATGCATTATTGCGAAATTGTGGAATTATTGTTTCTAAATAGCATCTCTCTATGTATGGGCCATGTATGTTGAACGAATTTTCCTAGGGATAATTTTATGGTTGAATTCATCTTGATAAGCCATCTCATCTTGCAAAACGAGGTATAAAGCTTTAAGGTCACTCTCTTTTGCCCTAATGCTAAGCGAAGTAGTCCTTAAAGCCTCCTTGACCTAGAAATGAAGTTTCTCATTATTCTTCTTGACTCCAATCTCCCCAAAGGATGAGGCACTGGTCTACCATAAGGTGATCACTTTAAGAACCATTTTTCTTCACCTTTTCTTCTTTATTCTAGGTCTAGCCACATTGGGCATCTTAGGGCATCATTTTCCCGACAAACTACCCATAGAAAAACTTCGATCTTTTGGGCATTTCTACGTTGGTGTGTCTGCTAGGTCTCCTCCAAATTTGAAGGAATTCCGATGGTGGGTTGTGAGATGTCCTAAGCCCTAGCCTTGAGACCGATTTTTGCTCTAGGTTTCCCTAGGCTAGTACATCATAGGGATCATTTTAGCACCGTTAAGTGAAGATCCTTTGTTTGATCCCCTTCTCTTCCTTCTTTAGGTCAAACTCATCATTGGTTGCTAAATTCCCTCCCCTTGACCTAACCTAGGTCCACTTGGTCCCATATCTTATCAAAGTCAACTCTTCAAAAACCACTTGGGAAACCAAGTTCCACAATGATTTTAGGGTTTAGGAAGCTCCTTTACGAGTCACGTTACCTACTCCAAGCCCTCAAATCCTTATTCCCCTATCCTAGAGAACCTTGCACCTTCTTGAGAAGCAAGCTAGTCCCACTCTTGAGTCTCTCCTAGGAAAGGGTCATCAAGATCACCTCACATCCATCTTAGTTGATCTATCCTTAATAAGTGATTCTCTATATATTGGGTCTCCTCCCATCGGTGAAAGTCTGTAAAGAGTAGGAAGCTTTAGTTGTGGTGACAATGGGCTTTAGCTTCATTGTTGCTCTAGACCTAGCAAGTGCCCCTCTAGGATCCCTACTAGTTTGAGCGGTAACATTTTGGCGCCGTTGTCGGGGACATGAGACGTGTGTTTTTTCCCCATATGACATATTGACATATCATTATTGGCAACTCCATTAGAAGAACGAAGCCCTAGTTCTTCATTGATCTCTAAGGTCAATGCTTGTAGGGTGAAGCAAGTATTTGTCAAGGCAATTTCATTCACCCTGGCGACTCCCATGTCATTAAGGACCCAACAACATGTTGACCACATATATTCATGCCATAAAAGTGAAAGGGATCCCACAGTATCCCTCATCGGAATGCATGAAGAATATGCCAACGTTCGATAGGGATCCGCATTTCACAGCTAATCACATTGTAAGGTTCATGAGGTATCTTTCAAAGAAAAATATAACTCAACCTTGTGACCAAATGGAATTATTTTTCCTATCCGTTGCCCCAAATACCGTTTGGCTTAAGTCAATGCTTGTAGGGTGAAGCAAGTATTTGTCAAGGCAATTTCATTCACCCTAGCGACTCCCACATCATTAAGGACCCAACAACATGTTGACCACATATATTCCTGCCATAAAAGTGAAAGGGATCTCGCAGTATCCCTCATCGGAATGCATGAAGAATATGCTAACGTTCGATAGGGATCTGCATTCCGCAACTAATCACATAGTAAGGTTCATGAGGTATCTTTTAAAGAAAAATATAACTCAACCTTGTGACCAAATGGAATTATTTGTCCTATCCATTGCCCCAAATACCATTTGGCTTGAGTCATGTAAACCTAAAAGCATTCTTTCTCTTCCAATGTTGACTACGCACTTCTTGTTGCAAGAAGGGCTAGGTTTCCAATCTCATGAAGACATATGCCAAATGTTGGACGTGGCCCTTAGAGAGGAGGAAGTTATTGAATATGATTTTATGCTTGAGGAAGAGTGTCTTGATCCTTCCCCAAATCATCAAGATCAAGTGATTGATGCATTCCTTGAGGGTAGTGCCGAAAGAGAGACTCATGAATTGGAAAGCATGTCCTCTAAGGATAATGAAGAAGATCTCCACCCCGAAAGCCTTCAGGCATTGCAAGAATGGATGATGGAATATGAAGAGTCTTGCAGGCAATTGATGGCCACATGACTCCCAAGAGATTTTCTCCCACTATTGTGAGCAATCTGAAAGGCTCCTTAACATGAAGAGTGAATATAGAAAGTTTCCTATCGATGACCTTCTTCTTGAGGCATTTGATCAAAATCATGTAGTAAATACCTTGGAGATCATTCTTCGAGAACAAATGGAGGAAAAATCCTCCCTGTCTAAAGAAGAGAATGAATGGCATCCTAACCAATACCAAATATATAGTGAAGAATGGGAGGATTCTGAGGAAGATCATGATAGTCATATAAATGAAGAATCTATGGGTGACTTTTGGGTTGTTGATTGGGGAATTGGGTATGATTATAGAAATGATGACCCCATAGTTTCTCAAATCCATAAGAATGAGCTCAGTGAAGAAGAAAATGCTCCGCCCCTTTTGAATAACAATGTTGGCCCTAATGAAGCCCTTCCTAGTGATTGGAAAGGTCTCTTCTTTATGTTCCAAGATGATTCAATCAAAGAAGAGCCTTCCAAAATTGTGGGAAATTCGAATGATATAGAAGAAATTGAAGAAGATGCTTCCTTAGGCCATGCCACCGATAAAGGGTTTTGCTTCATGTTTGAGCGTTCCTCCCTTTGTTATGCCCTTGCCCTGTAAATAGATGTTTGTGATGATGTTCATTCCCTAATCTTGATGAAGAGTTGCTTTCCCCTATGAAGAACCAGGAATCATGGTTTTTCCCCAAATACAGTGATGAGTCCACTTCTTGTTTTCTCAATGACCAAAATAATATCATCCTAAATGTGTTTTGACTCTTGAGAGACTTAATCCTTCTTACCTAGAGGGCGATAGGCCTGAGATAGCTCTTCATCAAAGATTCATGTACTTGATCATTGACATTTCTATCTCCTGGTTAGAAAATCAAATTCAATCTTCTCGGTTGATGTCTTACCCTTCTTCTACGGTTCCTTTCTATATCATATGGGTCTCCTGTTTTCCCACCTCTCGCCCCCATAACTCCTCATATCATTATTCTCATTTGTATTGATGGGTCCATTGCAAAAATAATCATGAAAGCATGCATTCTTGTATTGATCAATTTGATATTTTGGTTGCATTGGATCTATGATTATACCTAGCACTTGATATTGTATATTATGCATGTTAAAATTGGATGCTTTGCATACTAATTTTTCGCATTAGAACTCATGTCATATGATATTTCTCATGATAGATTAGCGGTATTTAGATTTAAACTGCATATAAAAGTTGATTTTATGGGTTTAATCCAAGCATGTGCGATCATAAGACGCCGCGAAAGCATGTTGCCCCGTGTTTTTCATCTAGTATATGTGCAGGTAATAGGTCTGTGGTGTACCAAGAGATTGCTGGTGTTCTCGTGACCTCCCATTTGTGTAGCTTTACCCACTGTTCGATAGATTACGTCCCAGTTGGAGCCAGATGTTACCCACCATTTTGTGGGTGATATCCCTAAGATAATTTTTTTTTCCAATATGGTCCTCAGTCGACAGCCAACAACCCCTTGTAGCCACCAACTAGCTCATTGTGCCACTTCTTCGCTACCTGAGCCAGCCACGTGGTCCCTCACCCATCTGTGATGATCGTATGTTTGAAGGTGGGCCTCCCAAACCTAAAGGTATGCCTTCTCATTTGGTAATTGAGTATTGTAGTTTGCTTATCATGGAAACTTTTGGGCATAGATTAATGGAGGGATTCAACGGAAAGAGTGGGCTAGATTTGTGCTCTTGTCACCTAGACCTCTTTTGGATGTTAACCTTGGACCCTAGTCCTGTGGGATCTCTTTACTGACCTTTTGGCTTTAGGGATGGTACTTCATGGGAAACCCTAATTTTGGTTGCATGGTCCCCTTCCTCATCCACACATCACTCCCCTTTTGCTCATTATAACCCCATTCATCATTCCTCCCACCTGGGTCCACATTTCTCCACTGGGTCCACATAGGGTTAGCCTTCCCCTTCCCTTACCCACACCTTGGGTTGGGCTTGGAACGATGCCCCGAAGGTTGATGCAGCTGAAAAGAAAAGTAAAAGCATAATTGGCCACATTCAACAGGAAATGTACCACAAAATGCAAAAGATGGCCATGACAAACATATTTAGCACGTGCGCAAAATCCAATGCATGAGCTCTACCCCATTCTCATCCCCATCACCCTGGTTCCTATAGGCCCTAGATGAGCCTCTTTTATCATTCAGGAACCCATGATTGTCGCAACCCCTGGTGGGCAATGAACTGCCCCACCTCAAAGGGGGTATCCACTGCTATACGTTACATATCATGCTCTTACTCCTTGAGCCCCGAGCAGTTAACCATAGAAAAATCATAAAAGACAAAAAACAAATGAAGAAGGGTGGAAAAATCAAGGTCGGGGCGACTCATGTACCACGATTGCAACCTCCTATACATTATATACCCAAGTGTGGGTTTCCCCTTTATTAGCTACCCTTGTACCTTGGCATGTGACCTAGGATTGCCCCCTCCATTCCCTACTCTGTACCATCACTTTATCACATGCCACCACCATTTGAAGGATGTACCTTGGACATATCATCCCCTTTAAAAGTAGAAACCACTTAATAGGGCACTTGGTTAACCCCCCTTGGAGCTTGGAGACATTAACACATGCCAAAGCCCACTATGGAAGGGCATGCCATTATGAAGTGCCCACTTGTTGTCCATTGTTTGTAATCTCTTTAACTTGATTTCTTTTAATGACTTGTTGTACTGGAAGGCAAGGGGATGCATTGGCTCTTATGCAGGATTACAAATGGTCCCCATTTTGGGGTTTGGTCTCCCTATACGGGGTCCTAACCCTTTAGAGGGCTACATTGGCACATGTAGGCTGTGTGTAGAGAGCCATGGGCCTCCACAACAGTAGACAACATTCATGATTCCATGGATCCCCAGAGATGTTTAGAGATTGCTCAAGTTTCATCTATTGGACAAGGAAGATGCAACTGGTTCACCATGCTCAGCTGGCCCCATCGCTGTATCATGCACTTGGCAAATGACCCAGGACTTGTATGCTGATGTGGCATCACTTACATTATCATCTGAGCCCTTACAAATGGTCTACAGGCATCTTTGACCTACTTGGAGATGCATGAGGTTACTTGTGTACCCCCACACCCATTGGGAGCACCACAGGTTTATTTTTTGGAGAACAAGGGGCCAACCCCTTGTCCACTACTTTTGGGAGAATTAGGTGATCACTTTAAGAACCATTTTTCTTCACCTTTTCTTCTTTATGCTAGTTCTAGACTCTAGCCACATTGGGGATCCCAGGGCATCATTTTTCTGACAAACTACCCATAGAAAAATTTCGATCTCTTGGGCATTTCCGCCCTGGTGTATCTCCTAGGTCTCCTCCAAATTTGAAGGAATTTCGACAGTGGGATTGTGAGATATCCCAAGCCCTAGCCTTGAGACCAATTTTTGCTCTGGGTTTCTCTAAGCTAGTACCTCATAGGGATCATTTTAGTACCTTTAAGTGAAAATCCTTTCTTTGATCCCCTTCTCTTCCTTGTTTAGGTCAAGCTCATCATTGGTTGCTAAACTCCCTCCCCTTGACCTAACCTGGGTCCACTTGGTCCTACGTTATCTTATCAAAGTCAACTCTTCAAAAACCACTTGGGAAACCAAGTTCCACAAGGATTGTAGGGTTTAGGAAGCTCCTTTACAAATTGCATTCCCTAAGCCAAGCCCTCAAATCCCGATTCCCCTATCCTAGAGAACCTTTCTCTTTGCTTGAGAAGCAAGTCCCAATCTTGAGTCTCTCCTAGGAAAGGGTCATCGAGGTCACCTCACATCCATCTCAGTTGATCTATCCTTCATAGGTGAATATCTATATATCGGGTCTCCTCCCATTGGTGAAAGTCCGTAAAGATTAGGAAGCTTTAGCTGTGGTGACAATGGGCTTTAGTATCATTGTTGCTCTTGACCTAGCAAGTGCCCCTCTAGGATCCTTGCTAGTTTGAGCGGTAACACTCCCAAGTGGGTGTAGGGGCACAAGGACATCCTCATGGGTCTCCAAGTGGATTGATAATGCCTGTAAACCATTTGTAAGGGTTAGGATGATGACATAAGCCCTCCCTTTGTCTCCTGCAGTGAGACATATGCTCATCTGGATCTTGGAACATCTGCCAAGCGTATGGTGCAAGTGTGGAGTCGGCTGGACACGTTGAACCAGGTGCATCATCCTCATCCAAAAGATGGAACACGAGCAATCGATGAGCGGCGCTGGGGATCCATGAAGTACTCTCTGTTTTTGTGGACGCCCATGGCTCTCAACGCTCACCCTACAAGTACCAATGTGGTCCTTTGGGGGGCTTAGACCTCGTATAGGGAGACCAAGCCCCAAATGGAGACCCACCTACAATCCTGCATAAGATCCAATGCGCCTCCTTGCCCTCCAATACAACAAATCATCAAAATAATCAAGTAAAAGAGCTTACAAGTCATAGGACGAATGGGGCGCTTCATGGTGGCATGCCCTTCCATAGTGGGCTTTGGCATGTACAAGTGTCTCCAAGCTCAGTAGGGGGGTTAATCAAGGACCCTATTAGGTGGTCTCAACCTTTAAAGGGGGTGCCATGTCCATGGTACATCCATCAGGTGGTAGGTGGCAAATGATATAGTGATGGAACATAGTGGGGATCAGGGGAATGCTCCAAGCCACATGCCATGGTACAAGGGTAGCTATAATAACGAAAGCTTACACCTAGGTATATGAGTGTAGGAGGGAGAAAATCGTGGTACATGAGCTACCTCAATCTTTGTTTTTCCACCCTTCTTCATATGCCTTTTGCCTTTGATTGATTTTTTTCATAACTGCTCGGGGCTCTAGGGGATGAGAGCATGATGGGTAGGATGAAGTAGTAGATACCCCCTTTTGAGGTGGGGCATTTCATTGCCCACCAGGGGTTGGAACAATCATAGGTTCCTTAATGATGGAGGGGGATCATCTAGGGCCCATAGGAACTAGGGTGATGGCTATGGATAAGGGGTAGAGCTCATGTTTGGCTTTTGCCCATGTGCTAAATTTGTATGCCTCGACCATTTTTTGCATTTTGTGGTACATTTCTTGTTGAGAGTGGCCAAATCGTGGATTTTTTCTTTTCTTTTTAGCTGCATCAACCTCTGGGTCATCATTCCAGGCCCGACCCAAGATGTGGACGGGGGGGCTAACCCTATGTGAACCTAGTGGACACATGTGGACCCAGATGGGAAAAATGATGAATGGGGTTATAATGAGCGGGAAGGAGTGACGTATATGGTGTTGGGAAGCAGGACCACGCAACCAAAATCAGGATTTCCCATGTAGTATTAAACCTAAAGCTAATGGCCAATAAAGGAGATCCCGCGGGATTAGGATACAAGGGTAACCACCAAATCGAGCGAAGGAGACAGGAGTACAAACCTATCCCACTCTTTCCGCCGAATGCCCCCACCAATTCATTCCCAAAAGTGTCCATGATATGTAAGGAGAATTACTCAACTATACCAATGAAAAACCATATCTTCGGGGTTGGGACGCCGACCTTCAAGCATACGATCATAATAGATGGGCGAGGGACCACATGGCTGACTCAGGTGGCGGAGATAATGGCACATCGAGCTATCTGGTGGTTGCAGGGGTTGCTGGCTATTGTTTGAGGACCATCTAGGAGAAAATTTCTCCTATGCATACTACCCACAGGTAGTGGGTAACAGTTCATACTGCACACAATGAACCTTTTGATGCATGACATTATTAAGATCAAGGAACCTCAATACATATGGATTGGTGACTTGTACAAGAGTGGCAAGAGAATGATAAAATTTGTTACCGATCATAGCAATACCCATGGGATTTTTCACAGTCACTCAAGGTTAGAGCTATTGAAGCTTGGGAAGACTAGATTTGCTATCTATTATCTGACCTTCAGGCGCCTTTTGAAGGTAAGAGAGTCATTGGCTAGCATGTTATTAAGTACACATTGGCAGGTATTAAAGGATAGGGCTCCAACTACAACTAATAGGGAAGCTTTTGATGATGTAGAGTTGACCACTCTTGATGGTCAATTTTGGGCAAGTGTGAGGGATGTTTTGCAATACACCAAGCCCATTTATCACATGATTCCTTTTATAGATGCAGATGCACTAGTGATTGGGGAGGTGTATGAGCAGATGGATAACATGTTGGGGCAGATAAAAGAGATTGTTCAACCAAAAGATCCCAATTGGTATGATCATATTTACAATTTTGTGTGTGCACGGTGGGATAAACTTAATGTTCCATTACATGCCTTGGCATATATCCTTATGCCAAAACACTACTCTACATTTTGGTTGGGAAAGCCTACACCTGGGGGTGGGGTTAGGACCAAACCCCATACAAATCCAAAGGTACAAAATGGTTATATGAAAACATTGGACAAGCTAGTTCCTGACAAGGAGGAGTGTGCCAGATTGCTTGGAGAATTAGGCAAATACTTCACTAGCACTAGAGTGTTTGGTTCTTTGGATGAATGGAAGATAAGGATAGATTGGATGCTGTCACATGGTGGGATATGTATGGTGGCTAGGGGCTTTTGGAAAAATTGGCAAAAAGAGTTCTTTCACAGGTTGTAAATACTTCTTCTGCTGAGAGGTGTTGGAGCACCTATAGCTTCATCCATAATGTGAGAAGAAACAACCTCATTGAAAGTTTTGTAGAAATGTTTGGTTTTTGTGCACTACAACTTGAGGTTGTTGACACATTATTGTGAGCAGGCTAGTGTTGATATATCATATTTGACTTGGGACAACAACCTAGAGGAAGATAATTTGGAGGATGGAGCTATACATCTAGAAGAATTGGACAAAACTTTTGAAAGATGATGATAAAGCAAGTGCAATAGCAACAACCATGCCACCCCCATCATCCAGTATTAGTGTTTCAGTTCCACAAGCTTTGCTGCCGCCACCTCCATCCACATCCTCACATGCAGGTCATGTGCCTTCTGGTTTGGGTTTTGGACATGGTCATCCGACTATGCGGGAGGAGACTCCCAGTAGATTATGAGCTTCTCATAAATTAGACATTTCTTGTGGCAAGAGGCCCAAGTAGTGGATAATAGATTTACTTGTCTTTTCTAGTTTATAGTAGTTTTAACTTTTTGTAACTATCGACTCTTTCATATTTATTATGATATTTTTTGTAAACAATTTATGGCAATTTAAGTTTGAAGTTTGAACTTTGAAGTTGGCAATTATAACTCATTGGTAATGAATTATGAATATGATGCTTCGTGAAAGTTGAAAGTTGAAACATTTCATTTCATGTTAGATATTCTTTGTTATAGTTTGGTTACATTGTAATGGTAATGGTTACATACAAATTTAGTGATCAATGATGACAAATGTTATATATTGAATTTTGAAAGCTTGAAACTTTAAAATTGATGAATCTTCAATCATGAGATTCAATATGTCGTATGCTACTAACTTGTGGATGTGGTTGATGAAGATTATAACTTATAGATGATTGATGCTATATGATTTAATCCATGTTTTTATGCTTTTTATATCTAATTAATCATTCTTCATGCTTTTGTTGACATATATGCATCAAAATATGTAAAAATATATATTATATAAAAATTCGCTCCCGACTCGGGAGCTTTTGAAAATGTCGCTCCTTGCTCCCGCTTCTGCTTCCGTTCCCAAGCAACCCTGTTCTTGCTATAATGAAACCTTGAGAATATCTACAACAAGTAATCTCAACCTCTAGAATCTTTGTCCCATGACTCAGCCCTTTTTTCAAATATTTACATTGCATACATGAGTGTAACATAATTGGGCTGTCACACTCAAAAAAATTATGATGTATATCAACCTACTGGACACCTACTTTAGATATTACAAAATTACAGAACTTGGGGCTACCCCCTCATGGTTAAACCTAAGACACCAACACCTCAAGCTAACTCTACTGCTCTCCTTTTTTTTTTTTGACAAGATCGGATATTTTTTGTATTTCCAAAAAAAAGAGAAAAGGAGCATGCTCCTGTTACATTCGTGGGAGATCGGAGTCAAGCTTTAGAAGGAAAGTGGGAAAGCAGTCCTTGATACTGTGCTTGAATCCCAAAATTCTATTGGTACCTATAACTATTCTGGCATAATGCCTTACATATTGGCCTGATAATAAGATAAATTTACAAAACATATTACTTGATATCTATTGTAGTGCTTAAAAATGCTCAATATTGGTTTACTGAATGCTCCTTATAGGGTTTTTGCTTTTTGGCTTGACAAACTGAGTTTTCTCCCTCCTGACTCAGAATGGAGTTTTTGATGTAAGCCACAACTTCTTCCAAATGCACGCACTTATTTTTAATGCGATTATTTCCGCTTTCTAGCTTTCAATGTTCTTCTTTTGGTAGCTAAATTCCATTTTCATCTTTGATCTGAGATCTTGAAGTGCTTCTTGGAACCTGCTAATCATGAACTTGTTGGCCTTACAGGTGGCTGATCCAAAATGGATTTTGGATAGACTTCTAAGTGTTCCTCACAGAGGAAAAATGGAAGTCCAAGGAAGTTCCTGGAAATAGCCCCATGGTAGAGATCTTTTCGTTCTGAATCTATTGCAAGTTGAATGGGCTAAAATGGACTTAGGGTGCAGAAGTTATCGCAGAAAGAAGATGTCTATTTTTTTGGAAAAAGAGGCAAAAACCCTTAAAAATGGAAAAAAAAAAACCCTTAAAAAGGGAAATCGCATCGGAAAAAGGCAAAGGCCGGATTTAAGCGGAGGTGGAGGAAATTCCAATCTGCTGATCCGATCAATCGGATTGGAGGCAAACACATATGCAATATCGGAACCATGGAATCGATGATTGCGATCATGCGATACGCCAATCGCCGATGATCGGATCAGCGAATCGGCATTGGCGATGCCATATGGAAAGACCTCGGGACTTTGCGATATGCAATTGCGATAAGTCACATCGCAATATCGCATCGGAGCAGTACAACGGAGTGGGCCCGATATACATATGACTTGCGATAGCCGGACCTGATGGATTCTATCGGTGTGGGTTTATAAAATTTGAGTTCCGGTAAACGAGACTTTTCTGTGTATTAATGCTTTTCGGTGTAAAAACTGAAACACAAAGGAAAGACGCCGAAGCAATAAAAACGGACTTGAAGGGGAATTCTAAGCTCGATTACATAAATTTTGAGTTCCGTAAAGGCGGATTTCGGGAGGGCCTCAAGCGGAAAATGGTTTTGGGCTGGCTTCGCCCGATCCCATATAGTGAAAGACGCGTGGCTGGCGGAGGAGAGAGGAAAACTGCCTTTTTGGGCGGGTAACCTCCGTATTCCTAAGTCGCCCGAGATCGTATATGGACTGTTGGATCAGAGATCCCGCAGATCAACGGTGGAGATTGCGACTGCAGCCAAAGGCGGACCCGAAATGATTATAGGGTGGATGCAACACATTTTCAAATCCGATAAAAAGGATTTTGTCGGGTTTTTAAAGGTTTTCCCGTGTATTTGGGATTTTGTCCAATACACTAATACGATGTGATATGGCGCCTAATGGCGGACCTGATAGGGATTTAGGGGCAATTGAATGGAATTTCATGTCCGATAGTGTATTTTCTAGAAATCTCTGTGTAAGGCATTTTTCTCAGTTTTTGGGTTTTCGCCTATGAAACGGCCCTGATTCCTTCTGTAATAGCTCCTAATCATCATTCCACGCTACATGCAAGCGTTTTAGTAGACGATGAGGTGTTTGAAAGCCACAGAGCTGCAGAGCCAGATGGCCAGTCGAACAGACAACGCAGAGAAGCCATAGAGGCACAGAGAAATGTTGAACGCAGGGAAACGGCTGGGGAAGCCGAAAAGCCGAGAAAATGCCTCAAAGGAGCCTAGAGAGCTCAATTGATAGTAGGCAGTTGTAAGTCAGTTGCAGAGCCGACGACAGAGAGAGCAAAAAGCGACTGCGCAGAGCAGCTGAGGGAGCCTTTGGGGTCACTTGGAGTTCAAGTGAAAAGCCAGAGAGCTGAAGGTTGCAGAAAGCCAAAGCCAGAGCCAAAGAAGCCAGAGCCGAAGAGCCAGAGTCAGAACGAGAGCCAGAGCTAAGAGCCAGAGCCACGAGCCAAAGCCAAGAGCCAGAGCCAGAGTCAGAGCCAGAGCCAGAGCTGAGAGCCAGAGCAAGAGCTAGAGCCAGAAAGCCGAGAGCTTCAGAGGCAGGGATAAAATGGTGTCTAAACCCATTGTTTCTGTGTAAAACAGTGGAGTTGAGCCAAGAGCTTGTAAAAAGAACTTAGGCCATAATCCCAGAGAGCCTAATTGAGTTGACTAGAGCTCATGGAGATGTAGCCCAAGAGTTTTGGGTGAACTCCTAATTAAATCACTATTCTGTGTGTTTTGTTTTATTGCTGCATTGTTTACTGTTATACATATGTTGTATCAGCACAACAACAGAATATTAAAAGCACATAAATAGTTCTAAAACAGATATAAGCATACACCTTATTTTCAAGTACATATTTAATTATGCATTGGTTAATCATAAAGACTTGGGAATAAATAAGCTTTGGAAGTGGGAGAGGTTCTGGTAAGTTAGACAAGAAGCGTAAGTACCCCATTTTCAGATTAGGTGGTATCAGAGCTTGAGATTGGTTAACCTCACCTTCAAAGAAGGTTATATTAGAATGCTTGATTGACAGAGCAAAGATTGCTTGTCTGAAAGGTGTTTGGGCAGTCAGGGATTGATTGTCTGATTGATGTATGCTTGTTTGTAGACTGATTATTGTTTGAGTTGCAGAGGTGAAGGGAAAGCTATTGATAGCTCTGTCCAAGAAGGGCAAGAAGGAAGAAGGGCTGAAGGCATTCTTCTATCCCAAAGGACCTCAAAGCAATCCTTGGAGTGCAAGAAGGGTTGTTGCAAAAGGTTGCTGAATAAAGCACTTTATTAATCTTGTTTGAAGTTCTTTTGTTCATTGGTATAATGACAACTTCTACAAGTGAATCCTCAAATTCCTCCTTCATCACAAGACTCTATGATGGAGACTTGAAACAAGACTTGTTCATCATGATGGACAAGGTGAGAGAAATGTATGAGGATGGAAGAAAGAGCAGCATACTTAGAGAGTAGTTGAATTCCATGAAGGAAGAGAAGCAATTGCTTTCTGATAGACTGCAGGAAATGGAGAGGCAACTTCATATTGCAAATATGACCCTGAAGAGGATGCATGAGTTGGAGTCACAGCTCTTTGTTGCCAAAGAAGCCTTGGTCAAGTATCAGCTTGAAGAAGATGTAAACCGTTCCAGTTTGTCTTCAAATTCTTCTAAGAATGTTTATATTGGCTCTTTTGAAAAACATACTAGAGGCATAGGTTCCAAGCTAATGTCCAAGATGGGCTATGATGGAAAAGGCTTGGGTAGACATGCACAAGGTATTGTTGAGCCAATAATGATTGAGGAAAGGCCTAAGTATTTAGGTCTTGGTTCTGGACAAGCTTATGGAGAAAGTTCCAAAGCTGCCATAAAGACCATTAAAATAGCTCCAAGAAAGGAGTTGCATTGCAGGTCTTGAAGAGTGTGAAGGTTGTATTTAGGAGGAATGCAATAGCTTGAAACATCAATTGCAAGATGCAGGTGTTCAAAAGCACACACTTGAACCAGAGAGTTGGGGAGACTCCAACAACCTTGAAGAGATTGATGGTGTTCCAAAGGGAGCCACTTCTTCATTTGCTTCACTTCCTCATGAAGGCAATAAAGGTGAAAGAGAAAGGTATAAATCTGGTTCTAAACATTTTCCTTTTTGATTGTGCAAAGCATGATAAATTTTCCCATATGTATGGGAAAAGAATTGCATGTTCCTTTTGTGGGGTGGATAACCATAATGTTTCTAGATGTTGGAAGAGAATGGCCACATACAGGAAACTTTTGAAGGAAAAGAAGCAAGAAGCCAAAGGTCTATTGGACAAGGCAGATCACGTTGTCAAGAGGATGCATATGCAGTGCACTTACTGCCATAAGCAAGGACATCTTGCTGCAAAATGTTGGACACTAAATCCAACAATGCTTTCACTAAAGCTGAAGAAAGTGGAAAGAGAAGATGAAAGAAATGGAAAGGAAGATTCCATGAATGATGTGCTTTAGAATGATTCACATATTGATGCTGATGTGCAGACAAAGGTAGTACCTTTGAAAAGGATTGGTAAGAAATGGTTAGAGTTCTTATCCGATTAAGATTGCATGTCTATTGATACATCTACATTATATTTCATTTTAGCTTCGAAAGTACAGTGTGCTTAAGTGAAATTTGAAGGATGAAATGCATGCATGAGCAGAAGATGCATGAACACAGGGATGTTGATGATTTCCTTGTTTTTGAACATGTATGCGTAATTAACTTGCATTGTTGATTGCTTTGACATACATGTGATGCCATGTTGACTTGGGAGAAGTTAACTTGGTCTCCAAATGGAGATAATGATAAAGTGTTTCATCTTTTGAAAAGAGTCCTAATGGTCCTTTTCTACATGCTTGACTTGAAGAGTCATTTGTTTAAATGCATGTTTTGTGGGCTTGTTATCTAGTCCATCATTTGTATGCAGATATAAGACATAGAGGTGTTCACAAAATGTGAAAATCTGTTTCTTTTGTTGAAGCAGGAGTTTAGGCCATCCAGTTGTTGTCTGTGTTTCTGTTGTTGTTAACAATTGTTGTTGACAACTTTTCAAACAAGTACAAATGAAAGTTTTGTGAAGCAGATGAACTTCACATTTGTTTGAGCCACCTTGGATCAATGATATAGGTAAAGGAGTTCAAACCACCTTCTCTGACCATTTCAGCAGAAGTTCTGCAGGAATGCAAGGAGGAAAACAGTTCTTCCCAGGAAGACCAACCCATCCAAGAGGGGAAGTGGTCAAAGACTTTGGTTCAAAGGTACTATGCAAGGCAAGTGTGTGGAGGCTGAAAGAAGAGGGTGCTGTTACTCTCAAGTACCGTTCAGATCAGTATATCAGTCTTTTAGAGACCAAAAGTTCTTTTAGTGGGAAGGCGTGATCCAAAATGGATTTTGGATAGACTCCCAAGTCTAAGTGTTCCTCACAGAGGAAAAATGAAAGTCCAAGGAAGTTCCTAGAAATAGCCCCATGGCAGAGATCTTTTCATTCTGAATTTACTGCAAGTTGAATGGGCTAAAATGGACTTAGGGTGCAGAAGTTATCGCTGAAAGAAGATGTCCTGTTTCTTTGGAACTAAATTGCATGAAATGCCGAAACGTTTCGGAGTTTCTGAAACGAGGACGTTTAGAAATGTCACCTCCCAAAAATGGAAACATTGACCGAAACATCATATATATGTTATATTTTAAAATATATATATATATATATATATATATATTATATAATATATATACTATATATATATATAAAAGTGAATAACACATTATCTTGTAAGAAAAAAGGGAATAAGACCCATAGATGACAATTTAAAAGGAAAAACAAGTCTATATTAACTCTAATAGATGATTACATGATGGTCGAGTTTCTACCAATTTCGGAGTTTCGGGTACGGGTACGGCCCGAAACGCCGGGTTCTTTGAAGTTTCATGCAACATAGCTTTGGAAAAAGAGGTAAAAACCCCTAAAAATGGCAAAAAAAAAACCCTTAAAAAGGGAAATCGCATTGGAAAAAGGCAAAGGCTGGATTTAAGCGGAGGCGGAGGAAATTCCGATCCACCGATCTGATTGATCGGATCGGAGGCAAACACATATGAGATATCGGAACCATGGAATCGACAATTGCGATCATGCGATACGCCGATCGCCGATGATCAGATTAGTGAATCGGCATCGGCGATGCCATATGGAAAGACCTCGGGACTTTGCGATATGCGATTGCGACAAATCGCATCACAATGTCGGAGCAGTACAACGGAGCGGGGCCGATATACATATGACTTGTGATAGCCGGACCCGATGGATTCTATAGGTGCGGGTTTATAATATTTGAGTTCTGGTAAATGAGACTTTTCTGTGTATTAATGCTTTTTGGTGTAAAAACCGAAACACAAAGGAAAGACGCCGAAGCGATAAAAACGGATCCGAAGGGGAATTCTAAGCCCAATTGCATAAATTTTGAGTTCCGTAAAGGTGGATTTCGGGCGGGCCTCAAGTGGAAAATGGTTTTGGGCTGGCTTCGCCTGATCCCATACAATGAACGACATGTGGCTAGTGGAGGAGAGAGGAAAACCACCTTTTCGGGCGGGTAACCTCCGTATTCCTAAGCTGCCCAAGATCGTATATGAACTGTTGGATCAGAGATCCCGCATATCAACGATGGAGATTGCGATTGCAGCCAAAGGCGGGCTCGAAATGATTAGAGGGTGGATGCGGTACATTTTCAAATCCGATAAAAAGGATTTTGTCGGGTTTTTGAAGGTTTTCCCGTGTATTTGGGATTTTGTCCAATACACTAATACGATGCGATATGGCGCCTAATGGCGGACCCGATAGGGATTTAGGGGCGATTGAATGGAATTTCATGTTCGACAATGTATTTTCCAGAAATCTCCGTGTAAGGCAATTTTCTCAATTTTTGGGTTTTTGCTTATGAAATGGCCCCGATTCCTTCTGTTATAGCTCCTAATCATCATTCCACGCTACAAGTAGGCGTTTTGGCAGATGATGAGGTGTTTGAAAGCCATAGAGCCGCAGAGCCAGATGGCCAGTCGAACAGATAGCGTAGAGAAGCCACAGAGGCACAGAGAAATGAGTGAACGCAGGGAAACGACTGGGGAAGTCGAAAAGCCGGGAAAATACCTCAAAGGAGCCCAGAGAGCTCAATTGAGAGTAGGCAGTTATAAGTCAGTTGTAGAGCTAAGGGCAGAGAGAGCGAAAAGCGACTGCGCAGAGCAGCTGAGGGAGCCTTTGGGGTCACTTGGAGTTCAAGTGAAAAGCCAGAGAGCTGAAGGTTGCAGAAAGCCAAAGCCAGAGCCAAAAGAAACCAGAGTCGAAGAGCCAGAGTCAGAGCGAGAGTCAAAGCTAGAGCCAAGAGCGAGAGCCAAAGCTAGAGCCAAGAGCCAGAGCCACGAGCCAGAGCCAAGAGCTAGAGCCAGAGTCAGAGCGAGAGCGAGAGCTAGAGCTAGAAAGCCAAGAGCTTCAGAGGCGGGGATAAAATGGTGTCTAAACCCATTGTTTCTGTGTAAAACATTGGAGTTGAGCCAAGAGCTTGTAAAAAGAACTTAGACCATAATCCCAGAGAGCCTAGTTGAGTTGACTAGAGCTCATAGAGATGTAGCCCAAGAGTTTTGGGTGAACTCCTAATTAAATTGTTGTTCTGTGTGTTTTGTTTTATTGTTGCATTGTTTACTGTTAAACATATGTTGTATCAGCATAACAACAGAATATTAAAAACACATAAACAGTTCTAAAACATACATAAGCATACACCTTATTTTCAAGTACATATTTAATTCTGCATTGGTTAGTCATAAAGACTTGGGCATAAATAAGCTTTGGAAGTGGGAGAGGTTTTGGTAAGTTAGACAAGAAGCCTAAGTGCCCCATTTTCAGATCAGTGGCACAACCATCATTCCTAGCTGCCTTATTTACTGGATTAAACTTCATCTTTATAACTTGTTTCTCTGTGATTTTGGAGTACTTCTTGTGTTTCCTGTGAATGCTGTTCCTCTGCTTTCTGCTGTTTGTTTTGTTTTTCCCCTCCCTTTGTGCTGTTGAAGAGCGCTTTAAAACTTCCTTACTGCTGTTGGGCGCACTGTTGGCTTTGAATTGTGCTGTTCTAAAGACTTCAGGATTGGAGGTAAGCTCTTCTTTTGTTTCTTTCTCACACAGAGAAACAGAGTAGTCGAAATGGGTGGCTGAGGGAGGGCTGGTGGGTGAGGATCTCAGATTTGTAAGTGCTGAGTATCCAATGAGACGATGGGGCAAACTGGGAGCAAAGGCTACAATGATCTTCTTAACGATATTACAGTCGGGAGATGGAGAGGAGAGCTCGTGTTTTGATAAGGGAGGGCGATGGAGATAACTGAAATATGGACACTTCTTGTGATCCTTTTCTCACAGAGGAGTGTATCCAGCGTTTGCATTTATGGAGGTAGGCTCATAACAGTGACTAGATGGATAAGAATTAATGGTTGATGGACTCAGAGAATTGATCAGATGAAAAGAGTTCGAGGCGAGGATTTCCTGAGGTTGATGAGAGGAATGAAACAGAGAGATTTTAGAATACTTTTTGACAATGAAAAGGAGAGAGGGGATGCTCGCGGTTTAAAGAGGGAAGTTTGCATCGATGACTGTCGTGGAGAAGGCATTTCGCATCACCGTTCCAATGCACGAGATACTTATCCACCTTGACCTTCAGACTGATATCAAATTCAGATACTCTCAAGATTTTATGTTGTGATTCTCGTGATTTCCTTATGGATTGAGTCGCTGAAATGTCTCTCCACTGATTTGCTGATGTCCTTTTACTGATCTTTTTGTTGATCTTCTGACTTTTTTTGAGGAGCATGTTTTTTTATCATGGTGACTGATTTGATCTAAGGGATTGAATTGTGATATAACTCCTCATTTTCCTTGATATCTCCTTCACTTCTATCAGTTGCCTTATTGGCATAATGGTCTGCTGTTTTATTATGCTCTCTTAAAATATGCTTAAATGTGACCTTGCCTGCATTGTCCAGATTGTTTCTTATTCATTTATATATCCTATTCATGGTTGAATTTGTAGGATTTTTATTGCTTGCCATTGCCTCTATGATGATCGCTGAGTCTCCCAATATTATTGGGTCTTTGATGGCTCTCTTTTTAAGTATCCGTAAGCCCAATAACAAATTGTAGGCTTCTACTTTGTTGTTTGTAGTTTCTCGCAATCCCCATTCATAGGAGACCATCGCTTTTCCCCATGGGTCACTTATGATACCTCATGCACCTGCTTTCCCCGGGTTTTTTTTAGATGCCCCATCAAAGAACAAGCAATATCTTTTTTGGTTTTCTTTCCAGTTTGTGAATTCTTCTTCATTTAGTCGGATTTTCCAGTTCTGGGCTGTAGGAGTATTCATGACTTTTTTTCTCGTTGTTTTTATTGTTACTTTACTAATCCAGTCTCTTTCTTCTTGCTGTAGGAGATTATAATCAATTGCTATAGTGCTTTTCATATTTAGGGATTCAGATGTTAGAGCCCATGTTTTTGATAAAATTCTCCCTATTCTTGGTGTCTGGTCTTTGAAGATGTTCTTGTTCCTTGAGAGCCAAATTTCCCAGCACAAAACTGCTGGAAGACATTCCCAGAACCTATTTATCGTTGCCTTTTTCTTTGTTGGGTAGGGGTATGTATTTTTCCAATCTCGAAAGAAATCCAAAAAAGTTTTGGAAAAATTTAGGTTGATTTCCAAGGGGCTTGAAAGTTGTTTCCAACACTCTTTTGTTACCATGCAGTCCAAAAAAAGATGCTAAATAGTCTCTTCTTCCTTCAAGCACATTGGACACCTGGATGGACCATAAAATCCTTTTTTCGAGGTTTTCAGAGGTGAGAATTTTCCCTTTTAATAGGGTCCATATGAAGATTTTGATTTTAGGGAGGCTTTCAATTTTCCATACTGACTTCCATGGTGCCCACTCTTGTTGATTTTGCTGTTCTTGAAGAACTGTGTAGCTTGTCTTTACTGTGTAGCATCCTCTACTTGGATCCCATGCAATAGTGTCTTCTTCCTCAATGCTTGTTGGTGCTACTCCTTTGAGGTGCTGCCTAAGACTGTCCCATTGACCTTTCAGATTTGGGGGAATTCTTGTGATGTGTCATTCTTGCCAATTTTGGTTTTCCCATTTGGAGATTGAATGTAGAGTTTTCAGGCCTCTATCGTTCATCCATTTTTGGATGTCTTCATGGCCCGAAAGGAGGCTTAGGGGTTCCTTCCCCATAATTCTGTCCTCCCATATTGAGACTGTTTTTCCATTGCCTGGAATTTTAGAAAGATGATTGCTGATTAGAGGTGTTATCTTCTTCACAAGCTTCCAAACTTGTGTGCATGGGCTTATTGGAATATTTTCAGTCAATAAATTTGTTCTCGAGTGGTTCATGTAATTTGTGGCTAGAGTTTTTTTCCACCAGCTCTCCTTACCTGTTATCATTTTCCATATGATTTTCATTCCTAATGCAGCATTCATTAGGCCAAGTAGTCTTATGGAGAAGCCTCCTTTTTCATATGGTAGTGTTAATTGCTCCCATTTTACTAGACTAAACTTTTTGTTCTCTTGTTTCCCTCCTTGCTAGAGGAATCCTCTTATTATTAGTTCCATTTGCTTATGTGCACTTACCGGTGTCAGAATTGTAGCATGCTGATATATTAGGAGCGCCTTGAGTAAGGCTTTAATCAAAATTACCCTGCCTACCATGTTCAGCCACATCATACCCCATTTTTGGAATTTATCTTTCATTTTTTCAATTTGTTTGATCCATAGTTCTGCTTTCAGATTATCTTTTGAGAATGGGTAGTGCTAGATAAAAGAAGTGAGTCCATCTTTCCTGGATAGGGATCTCCAGAATTTGTGAGATCCATTGCATGATTCTGGGGAGGTGTTCTAGCCATATATCCTACATTTTGTGTTATTTAAGAGACCACCAGAGACCTGCAAAAAATTGTCCAGAACTTTTTAAAATCTTCTTGCAATTATGCTTGAGGCCCCTCCCAACAAGAGTGTATCATCCGCAAATAGAGTGGTTAATGCTTTTGACTCCTTTTGTGATTTGAAGTCTAGTAATGTTTCTTTCTCTCCTTTGTTTTTCTAGTGCTTTGCTTAAAGTATCTGCCATTATGATATAGAGGAAAGGAGAAAGAGGGCACCCATGTCTCAAACCTCTTGTGCTTTGTAAGAAATCACTTGGTCTTCTGTTTATAAGTGGTGCTATCCACGGGTCCGTGATGCATGCCTGGATAACCTCTATTATTTCTTTTGAGAACCCGAATTTTTTTAGAGCAACCATTAGATATGGTAAGCCGACCTTGTCAAAAGCATTAGCCATATCTAGTTTTATGATAATTCCTTTTTCTTTTCTTTGTATGTTTGAGTGAATGGCTTCCTGGACAACAATAAAATTGTCGATAATCTGCCTGCTAGGAACAAAGCCTCCCTAATTTTCGGATATTATTTCCGGGAGCACTTTCTTGATTCTGTTTGCTATGATCTTTGTTGCTATCTTGTAGGAGGAGTTGCAAAGGGAGATTGGTTGGAATTTGTTGAAGGTGAAGGGATTGGATTCCTTTGGAATTAATGTCAGATAAGAGGATTTTGTATTGCCTCCCTTTTTTTTTGAATACATTCCTTACCATTCTTAATAAGTCTTCTTTTATGGTTTTCCAGTATTGCCTATAGAAGGCTATTGTGAATCCATCTGGCCCTGGCGCCTTGTCTGGGTGGAGGCTCCATATTGCTGCCACTACTTCTTCTTTTGAGATTTCTTTCATTATTTTTGCATTCTGTCCTTCTCTTATTTTTTTTTGAGTATGCTGTAGGAAATTCTCATAATCTGCTGTTTCTTCATCCGCTGTCAGGATGTTTTTAAAGTAATTATGTGCTGCTTTTTTCAGCTCCTCCGCTCCCTTAATTTCTTGCCCATCCACTTGGATTTTGTCAATCTGGTTTCTTGCTCTTCTTATTTGCATGGAGTTGTGGAAAAAGGCTGTGTTTTTGTCCCCTGCATTCAGCCAAAGACTTCTTGACTTCAATCTCATCTCTTCTACTTTTCTATTTTCTCTGTAAATTTCCCATAAAAGTTCATTTTCTTGTAGATAGTCTTGTTTATCCTCTTTATTTTCCTTTGTCTCTTGCATGCTATCCATTTTTTTGTTCAGCTCTGCTTTTCTTTTTTTATTTTGCATTTCATTTTCTCTTGCCCAAGTTTTCACCTCTATTCTCAAATTTTTAAATTTTGTTTCCCACACGAAATGAGGTGAACCTGTGATCTTCTGTGCCCATACGTCTGAAATTAGATTTCTAAAATCTTCATCGCTGTCCCATATTGGGTTGTACTTGAAAGGTAGAGGCCATTGGTTGTCCATTTTGCCCAAAATGATTGCCATCGGCTTGTGGTCTGATGCCGTGGTATGAAGAATTTTTGATCTTGCTGAGTTGAAGCTTGATACGATATTTTCTTGAACCAATATACGGTCCGACCTCTCTTTTATATTGCTTTTTCCCACTCTTTTATTATTCCATGTGTATTTCCCATTACTTGGTGGGATGTCAATTAACTTGTTTTGTTCCATGATTGTTTCAGTACCTCCCTGGATGGATCTGCATGGTAGGACCCTCCAAATTTCTCCTCAATATTTTGTACCAAGTTTAGGTCCCCTCCTAGGATCGCTTTTCTATTTTGAGCTTCATTTAGAGTTTCCCTGTAGTGATTTGGGGCATAAATGTTGATGAAGCTGTATTGTTCCTTGGTGTTTATTTCCTTGAGGTCTGTTCTTATCCAATGTTGCTCCTTTTTTGTTGCATCATTTCCCATTTTTCTTTCTTCCATTGTGTATAGATTCCTCCCGAGGCCCCTATAGCTTGTACTGTTGTTCCTTCATAGTTTTTAAATTTTTTTTATCATTTTTTTTATTCTTGGCTGCTTGTTTTGGTCTCCTGAATCATGAATATATCTGGGGTTTCTTTTGCTAAAATATCTCTTGCTGCATTCACTTTGAAGGGTGTTCCCAGACCACGACAATTATAGGAGACCACGATCATTACTTATTTGTTTGATGGGATGAGGGACCTTTCCCTCTATGTTGATTTTGGTTTTTGTCATTATTTCTAGAACTTTTCCCAAAGAAAGAATCCATTGGTTGCTGCGTGCCTAGTGCCATCTCTTTAGTTGCTGCTTCATCTCTCAACTCTTGTTAAATTTCCTTCCTGTTTGCTTTTTATGTTCAAAGGTTTGGAGGGACTCCTTGGACTGATTTCTGGTTAATATTCGATCCACTGATGGGGGTGGGGGAGAGCGGAGGTTTATAGGGATTGATGGCATGATAGGGGAGCTGGATGGATGTGGAGGGGATCGAGGAGAGGGGGAAGATGAGGGCTCTTCCAAGGGACCAAAGGGATTGGGGTTTATGAGAGATGATGGGATTTCTGTGTTGGGTGAGGGCGAGGAGGGTTTAGTGGATGCTTGAGGTTGTGATGAGGGAGGAAGGGGCTGTTTATTGGATGATTTCTTCCGTTTAACTTGTTCCCATTTGTTTTCCGATTCTTCTTCATTTTCATTTTCTTTATTTTTTGAACATCTATTTGCAAAATGATCGTATTCATGACGTACCTTGCACTTGAAGGGGATTTGTTCATAGTCCAACTGCTGTATATGCATCCATTGATCGACTTTGATCTTTATTGCTTCCGGGAGGCCTTTCCCTAAATCCACTTCTTCGTAGATCTTGGCACATGCATGCATGTTCTCCTTTGGTTCACATCTATCTATCTATTTCCCCACTGCGTTCCCAATAGCTTTTACTGATTTATCTTCGAAGAGGAAGATGTGGTAATCTGACCCACATTGGCATAGCGCTGGGGACATCCATTTCAGGGTTAAAATCAGGAGTCCATTGGTTTAGATATAGTCCTCTCATGTCCATGAAGTATGGGTCATTCCTGAAGATTAAATCACGATCTTCTTTTGTTTCGAAGTGGAAGGTATAATACCCTCTTCCACAAAACCTTATGGAGATTTTCTCATTGATTGACGAAGTCCAGTTTCTTTCTACCCATTTCCGAACAGACTTGGGTGATGGCCATAAACCTGTGAACTGACCAACCAAGCCATGTTCTGCGAGGGACAACGTTGCTCGTCGAGGGAGAGTCAGAGGAAGGGAGATTTCAGGGATATCATCCAGTCCCTTGACAAACTTAGTTATTGATGGCTTGTTTTTTGGAGGTCCCATTGTAGAGATGAGGGATGCAAACGCGTTTGTAGAGTCTTCATGTTCCTGTTGATGATTCGATGGTGGATCTCCATCTTCTGGAGAGTCCATTTGCTCCATTGGGGCGGCAGGAGGCCGCTGGGAGGCGGCTGTGAGCAGCGTGAGCCCAGGCTAGGTCATGCATATTGCACAACAGTAGAGGAGAGCTAGCACTAGGTTCCCAATCTTACTCTACCGCTCTCCTTCTTACCCAACATACCTTGACTACAATTAATGATGATGTGTTCAAGTGGTGCAAAAGTTCTACTAGAATAACAAAGTAGTGACAACTTAGAAAACCTGTTGTGTCAAATTGCTAAAACATGGGGGGCCGCAAATAAGCTTATGGCCTTGGCCACTGGGAAGGGTATTATGCACCACTCTCAAGCCTCCTCTTCTCTCCCAGTGGGTCTCTTGACATGGGGGAGGTGAAGAGTGTGGTCCCTGCCTCTATTGTGGAATCCATAGAAGGGCTCAAAGATTGAGTAACTCATGAAGCAATGCAAGGTTTGTACACTTGATGATTGGGTTCAAGTTGCTAGCAACAACAGCATAGTCTCATCAAATTCTCTTAAGACATTGGCTAGGATGGAACATGTTGAAGATGAATGAATTATATTGATACCAATCCCTAGTGAAGGTAATGCCATGGACTGACAGGGGGCTATACAGATCCCTATAGAAAATGCATGGTTCAAAAGATTAGATATTGATTCTAAGTTTATATGTTTTATGTTTACAAAAAGTCAAGATCATTGGTTTTTTGTTAAAAGTGACCTTGATTGTTGTTTGTTCAAATGTTTTTGTTTTTGTGTCTAATCATGTCGATGGATGGGGAGCCCTTAATTTCACCTAAACTTGTGTAGTAGATGTGGGTTGGGGTATTGACCCAATAGAGTAGTTGGCTAAATTTGCATGGTTTGATTTTAGGCTTGCCTAATATCTATACATTTAATGACACTAAAGAAAGAGTCGCCTTTTGGAACTTGATTGACAATGAATTGTTTGAAGCCCATTGCATGGTTTGTGGGGACTTTAACATATTTAAGACTCAAGATGATAAATAGGGGCTACTCCTCGTTAGAATTCCCCATGGAGAGTTGGCTGTTTGGAATGGCCTTAAGGCTAGGCTTGGCCTGTATGACCCCAACAAATCCATAAGGCATGGATTGTCAAAACTCTTGTTCACATGGTCAAACTTTTGAAGAGCCAATTAAAGAGTTTTGAAAAGGGTTAATAGAGCCATACCTTCAAAGAATAATACCTCCTCTATTGGTTTTAGTAGAGGCTAGCTATTATATTTATTGGGAGAGTCAGCTCTCTTAGACCACCAACCTATTATCTTCTCCATTTCATGAGGAGTTGAGAAAATGTGCATTCATAAGATCCTCTTTTTGCGTAACGTGTCACATTTGTAACACCCTTGTTGCATGAACTCCATCAACAGGATTTAAATGCATTACCAAGTTTGAGAGGGTAAAAGTGCTGGATTGCTTGGTGGGGAAATGACATCAATTGGGTGATTGCATTTTCGTATCAAAAAGTTTCCCAAGACGAATCCAAGTAGTGATACTAAAAGCTTGAATTCAATCCATATAATGAAGAGTTCCAGATTCTAGCACCAACATTTTGTCAATTCCTAAATGTTGAAGAATTTTGTTGAGCTTAGGGAGCTTACGGGCCACCTTGGACTAGATTAAATTAGAGGATAGGATGACAAATACTTTAGAGTTGTCTTTGAAAAAGATATTGGGAGGATTGCTTACATCAAATTAGTAGAGGGTTGCTTCAATAAGCAAGAAGATATTGAAAAAAGTTTGTTAATCATTACAAGATTATTTATCAAATGCAAAGACTTTTTGAAGAACTTAAGGTGGCAATACGAAACTACCAATTCGGACATAGTCCAATGTTGTTTCTCACTTGAATATGAGAGGTTGTGCAAACATGCATTGACTTTAGATATGTCGGCAACTATTTTGATGGATATGGCCAATGATAAATCTTCAAATTGATAGCTACCCATGTCAATTCTATAAGGCCATGAGAGATTTTGTTTTGCTTGACCTACTGCACGTTTATGAAGAACTTATTCAAGAACAATCATTGGAGGAGAATATCAAGAAAGGATTGATTAGGTTTATTCCCAAAATTCATGCTTAAGCTCATTCCCCATTGGAGGCTTACAAGCTTGCTCAATATCTCCTATAAAATACTTAGGCATCAAGCATATCCTGCCTAAGATAGTGTCACCAAAGTAAGCAAGCTTCATCTGTGGCTACTTTATTTATTTGGATAATATCCTATGTTGCATGGGGACCTGTCCCCCCCAAAAAAAACCTATGTACCCTGCATTCCCTCGTTTCGGGGACTTTATGGACCCTTAGGAAACGTCCCCAAACTACTGGGGACTACATCAGGGACTTGCTGGCCATCCCCAAGACGTTTCGGGCAGATTTCAGCAATGTTCCTTACAGATTTCAGGGATATTTCTGGCAGATTTCAAGGACTTTTTGGGCATATATGATATCTCTTTCTTTTGACAATCATAGACATTTATGTTTAGGATTGGACAATATGATCATTTTTCCCATCCATTATTTTTGTATTGCAGTGAGTCTAAATTTGTATTTTTGTATTGCAGCAAGTCTAAATTTGTTGTACAAGTTGCAGTTCAAAACATGAGTTTTGTGTGATGGGTTTCAATTTGAATTTTTGGTGATTTAAATATTGTATTTTCAACAACAACATTACAACAAGCAAAACCTGCATGTTAAGAAAACAGGAAATGCAACATTTCAAAGAGATGATTGTTGTGGTTATTGCTCTTGTTCTTCACATTTTTTGAGTCATCTCAAGCTTTTACATGTTGTACATGGTTTTCCAGGAGTCATTCAAAGTCTAGTGCTTCCATGATCCCAACCGCAAGCATTGTGAAAACAATTAGATAATAGTGACTTGGATTGAGTACTAAACGTTTGAATAAATTTCTATTCAATCACATTCTTAATCTGATATATGAATTTAATCTCTTTACATAACCAAAGTATTTTATAATGGTTCTAAACACATTTGTAAAATTCTACAAAACCTATTGAGAAGGGAATTTCTTTTATGTTTTAACATAATCATCAATATTAAGAAATATGAGGAAGAATAACTGCCATAGAGACAATTCTCTATCTCATAGACCTTATTGCAAATTGCAAATAGTTAAACTTAAGTTTCCTAAAACTGAGCTACATTTATTAATATCTAATGGCCAATAATAGAATGTCACTCAACCGTTTTTTTAATTGTTTGAGCTTTTTTCATAATTGGCAAGTGTAAGGTCTGTGCATATTACTACTTATTATAGCTTGTTATGTTTACAAGCTTGCACCAAGTGCAAATGTTTGTGGTGAATTCTAAATTTTTAATATTTTTTTCATATATATATATATATATATATATATATATATATATTTTTTTTTGCCATCCCCTGAAAAATTTTGGGGTGTGCTCTAGCCGTCTTAGGACGTGTCCCCTGGAACCTGTTGTCCCCTAGTCGGGAAAACTAGTGCAACATAGATATGCCATTGTTGTTTGGAGGAAATGGCGTAGTTCCTTGGCCTCAATGTCCTTTTCATTAAAGATCGTTTTTGAAAAGGCCCATGATAGAATTGAGTGGCCATTAATTCTAGCCATGTTTGGGGCTTCTGAGTTTTGAAAGTATATTTGGAGTTCTATTAAAACTTTGTTTACAAAGGCCATGGCTTGCTTGTCAATTAGTTAGTACAAGTTTGAAGAAATCGACTTGTCGAGGTCAATCTGCTAAGGTTGTCCTGTAGCTGTTACCTTATATATCGTGTTTTTCGTGGTCTTGTGATATTTGTTGTACAATAACATGGCCCAAGCTTTTATCAAAGGAATCCTTCTCCATGAACTGGATGTTGGTTGGATGGTGAATGATTATTTTGTTAGTGACTTCACCCTCACAATCCTTGAGGATCAATCTTCAATTAAAAATTCTATGGAATTCCTTCAATTCTTTTATGATGCTCTAAGATCTAAGGTCTAGTGGGTGAAGGCTCAATTTTATAGGAAATTCAGTTTGAATCCAACCTTGGCTAGCCTCTCAAGGATGGTGTTGGATGTAACCTAATAAAGTTTCAAATTTCTAGGGATCTCATTTACGTTCTAGCCATCTCCAAAAGAGTTTTGGGATATGGTCATGCAAATGATAGAAAACAAATTTGACAAAGGAATTAGCAAACCCATGACTCTACCTGCAGAGTTACAAATATGCACTGAAGTGTTGGTTTCCATGCGTGTATGTTACTCATGTTGGGCCCCCTTTTTTTTTGTTTGGCAGGTAATGTGAGTCCTAAGATGATTGGCACGCCTAACTTGTGGCTTGAGTAGTCGCGACCTAGAGACATCTAAGCCGTCAAAATCACCTGGGGCTTGCACCTGGCCTAGGCCACACAAGCCCTTAGCTTTGCTGGATTTTTGGCCACGAAGTTCTAAACCCGTGACCGTTACACCTCGAAGTGCCTTAACAGAACACCCTGTCACCATTTGCTCTATGCCGTGTGGGCTTTGTTGGGTCCCTTATGTTAATGGTTACCACTTACCAGAGACTAGAAAAAATCCTCTACTTTCTGTGGGTTGACAACTTGACACTGATATGGGCAAAGGCTTCCAAAGCCACAATTGCAACCTATGTTGCCTCCCTAGGGAATAGGGATGAAATGGGTTTATGACGATTCACCCCCATGCCCAAGCCTTGTGGCCCAAATGGTTTATCAGATCATTTGAAGGGAAGGAGGGATGAAAAATTTTACTTAGAAATTGTATGAATTTTGGGTTCCCATTTGGCAAAAGTTTATGGAAAGATTAATTTTCAAAGTTTTTAGTCACCCTTGCTCATGTGGAGATTAAAGGCAACTTTTTGGCCAAAAGAATTTGGAAAACTTTGGAGGCTTTTAAGCCAAAACTCTGTTGGAAAAGCAACTCACTCAGAATTAACCTCTCTTTAAATGAACAATTTATTTGGTGGTCATGAGTGCTACTATTTGATGGCAAAAGTTTGGTTGAAAATGGTTGGTTCTCAAACTTATGCATCTTTCCAAGGGGCAACAATGTCATTGACCTCCTCAATTCTGAGACTTGGGATTCGAGGGCATGGCCATACTTAAGCCCAAGTTTCATCTAGCCAATCTGTTAGTGTCTGTCAGTCCTGTCAGTCGCCCGCAATCAAATATGCTCTTACAAAGTTTTTGATAGGGTCCTACTGCAAATTTTTATGGTTTCAAATAGGTTTTCAATAAAAATTTGGTCATTGGTTAGGTTAGGTAGGTCATCACTACTCCTTTCACCTTTATGATCAATGGACATCAGCATGGTCAGGTCATCCCTTGTTGAAATGGTGTCGTAGTCATCAATGTCATCATTCAGCTCATTCATTCATGTAGTGTCATCATTAAGTCATAGGGTCAAAAGCATGAAAATAAGTCATTTCACCACCAAAATCATCATTTGAAGGAGTAGTGATACGGAAAAATCTTCAATAAAGGTTCTAAAGTGTTTTTATATCTCCATTATGATGTAATATCTCCTAAAAGGTTCTAAAGCTGTAGTTTCAAAATAAATGTGAAAGGACATGGTGGGGCCACTACGCCATCAAAGGAGAAAATCAATTTCCAAAGCTACAAAAGACAAAAAGAGCTTTTCATTTGCTCATTTCATTTGCAAGAAACATCTGTTCACCTTCAAAGAGCTCTTGCACCCTCAGAACAACAATTTTGTGCTCCTAAAGTGCCTCATCATTTGTTGTCCTGCGCTTTTGCTAGAGGTGCTGCGTTTTCTTCAAGGGGGCAAAAACTTCATTCCAGTGGCTTCTTCATCAACAATAGGTTCAAACACAACAAGGACAAGTAAGTGGGCCTACCTAGCCTCTGTTTCACCTCTTTAGTATTTCATTTCATGCTCTAAAAGCTTGCAAAAACACCCTCTCCTAGGGTTTGCTGCGCTTTTAGCTTCAGTGTCGATTTGGTCTCTTTGTTGAACAAAACCCTTAATTTTGAGCTCATACACCCGCCTACACTCTTCATTCGCCATCTCCCACACTTTCCCTCATCAAATTCCTCATTTCATCACTTTTCCTCACAAACCCTAGTCCCTACTATGCATTTCTAGACTAGGACTATGTTTCCTAGTTTTGCATCCCTTCTGATCACTCAAATCCCAAAATTCCACTTCCCCTCACTCCATAACATATATCCTTACCCCATAATTTTCCCAAGAATTTAGAGACCCTAAAACCGTTTCATCTCCCTCAATTTCAAAAACTGCCCAAATCCCTTGTTTTTCCCTACACCAAACCCTAATTTCCCTTCCCGTTGAGCTAGGGTTTGCTATGGATTCTGAGATTAGTGAGTAGAGGAGGCATAAGGGAGGTCTGATCAATAGGTATGAGCCAACTTCAAACATGACATCATGTCTTCTCCTTTTCTCAAGAAATCCTTCGAGGATGCTGGTTGCCTTGCCTTTTGCCAAAGGATTGAAGAACTTGGTTTTAATGACAAACTCACCAGCACTTTTGCCACTAGTTTGAGGAGGGATAAGGTGACCATTGATGGAGTGGTGTTCACTATTTCAGGAGAGACCATTGCTACAACTACAGGGATTCCAAACACTGGAGAACTTTGGTTCAAGAAGGGAGACCTCAACCTTGAGAATTACAAGATATATCTGAAACCTCCATAAAAACTGCTCCAAAGCACATCCTCCCTTCCAAGCACAAGAGGGAAAAGGCTTGTGTTTGCTCTAGACATTGCTGAAAGGGCCAAGCCTATATCATCACAGCAGCATGAGACACCATTGGACGAAGAAGCACAGATCTTGACACTGATATGGCAGATTTAGAAGTGCATGAGGAGGTCAAATCTTCAGAACAGATCAGCCAGGAGAAAGAGGCTGAGATTAGAGAGCTGAAGAGTAGGTTGTCCAAGCCTCAAGGCAGATTTTTTGATTTCTTTCTTTCAACAAGAAAACAAACAACTCAAAGTCAAGCAACTTTTGCTTGATAAATCTAAGGCAGATTTGGAGAAGGATGGTGCCAAAGGTAAAACAATGATAAACTTGGAAGAGATTGAAGCCACTGGTTTTCAGCTCAAGTCTAGAAGGCCTAAGACAAGAGGTTTGAAGAGGAAAGAAGAGAAAATCACTGAAACATCCTTTCCACCGAGGCAACAAACCATTGACAAGTCCATTGAAGAAGATTTTGAGGAAAATAGGGAAAATTGGCTTGATAGAGTCAATTTCCACTTGGAAAAGCTCCTTAATAGGGCCAACAGGGCTACTAAACTTCAGAGGCATATGGCCATGCACTACTGTACTAGAAACAAGGTCTCCCAAGTCAGAATCAAGCAGCTGGAAAAGAAGTTAAGGCGCCCTAAGGAGGCTAAAAGAGAAAGATAAACTTGACTTGCTAGCTGAGGCCTCCCTCCATGCTTGACATTTCATTTCAGAGCTTCATGGACCAAACTTGAAGCAATTTTGAAGAAATTTTGAACAATTTTGAGTTTTTGTGACTTTTGGCATAAACAGGAAGAACAATTCAGCAAAAAGCATAGCGCGGCTAGCGCCTTGGTGCTGCGCTTTTTCCTCAGACCTCCAAATGCCAAAACGTTTATATGGATGGATATATAATGACCTATACGTTCCAGCTATTGACTTTTGGTGCCTTGTCAACAAACAAGTTTGAAGAAAATTCTCCAAAATAGGTCAAAAAACCACTTTCTGCCACCTTATTGGACTAGGCGTTGCGCTTTTGGAGTGGTTGTGGGAGAATGAGTTTTTCTTGGTCTTGGAGTGTCCATTTTGCTTGCTTGAGGTGTCTAATGACAACTAGACATCCTAAGCTTTCCATTGGTATATTCAGACTTTGATTTGGAGCAGTGGAAGGCCTTCAAAAACCTCCTCAAAGTTGGCGCTGCGCTTATGCCTGATGGTGCCACACCTTTCCAGGTGGCACTGTGCTTTTGCCTGTTTGTCCAAATTTCGAGTTTTCTTCAGTCAAACTTGGATTTTATGACGTAATTCCTCATGTTGTGAGTTGAATTGATGTAATAGAAGGTAAATGGGCTTGTTAGAGTGATTTTGATGTAATATTAGGCCTCATTTATGACAAACAGTTCAGTCAAAGTCTAACTGGAGAGTTTGTTCCAACCTCCCTAGTCATTAGGTATCGGTTGAGAAATTCATGTAAGTTGTTGTTCCTATATTGAGGGATTCAACCCTTGAGAGTGGGGAAGTTGTTTTTGGTCTATATGGTATCTAGTGTTCAGTCAGACTCAAGGTTGGACATCAGAGAGTGGAAATCTTGTAGCTTGTACTTCATCATAATTTTACAGGAAATCAAAGGCCAAGTTGCAACTATTATTCAAGAATTCTCGTGGTGTGAGTTTGTGGTATTGTTTTTCTCCTGTTAAACATTTATATGAATGATAAATTAGTTTCCTTTCCATATCTATGCTTTTCAGTGATTTTTCTAAGAGTTATTAAACAAAATTCTTGTAATTAAGCTCTGTTTTGTTAGGAATCTCATTTTATGTGCTCAGTCTTCTGATAGATGAATTCATGGTTCACATGCTCATCTTGATTTTCTTACCTATTCAACCCTTCACTACATCGACCAACTCCTAAGCTATCACAAAAGCATGCCTACCTTGCTCCTCTATATCTCATGCAACTGAACCTTTGAAGACCAGACCTAGTTCCCTGATTTTTATCTCTGATCCAGCAAACCCTAAATCTGCAAAACCCTAGTGCTGTAATAACTAGCCTAACATCTTTTCCCACTCCAGTCATCATTGGCTGTGAGCTCATAGAGAGAGCCCTCTCTGGTTTAGCAGGGCTAGCTGCTGAACCCTAAGTGGTTTGAGGTTACCATCGTCGATCTCCTTTCTCAGCCTTGGGACATTGTGGAGGATAACACAAAGTAGTTCCTGTTATCTCCCTAATAAGCTTGATCTATAGTGGCTTGGAGTGTGGTGTAGGAATTGAAAATGGAATCACTTAAGGCATTTAGAAACTGTAGGCTTGCTGATGGTTATAAATGGCTATTTCAAATCCATTCGTGGATGTCAGACTAAACAAGTTGTGGAGTCGTAAACCAAAGCAGAAAACTTGGTTCTTCAGTCTCAGAATAATATGGAAACCTTTACTTGAGTTGAAGGTGGCCTCATTTGCTTGGTTGATGATTCTTGAACAGCTAGATCCGGGCTATCAACTCCAATCTCTGGGAGGTGGTTCAACTAAAGTGCTCTCTGTGGAAAAATGAAACTGTGAAACATTTGTTCTGGTTATGTGATTTTGTCAATTTTGCCTAGACAAGGGTGTCTAAGTTTTGTAGTCATTTGCTCCCGTATTCCATTTCTTGGAAAGTCGCTCTGATAGGAGAGAAGCTTCCTTGGGTTCTTTTGTCTGCTGCAACATGGTAGCTCATTGGAACCGATTTTTCTAATTTGGACGTGAATGAATGAATATTTGTCAGGAAAGTTCAATGCAATAAATGATTTACATGGTATGATGACTCCCTGATATGTGCAAATCTTCATGTGGAAATTACAATTTAGGTGCAAAAGATGTAGACAGGTGGTGCATCTGCACTAATCATTTGACTTTTGGGGATGAGCTTAGGTAAAATTTTAAGAACAATCCTAAATTTATATGTATAATGAGTAGGCAAATCCCCTTGATACATAGGGAAATTCAAAGGCAATTTTATCAATAATACATGTATATATAATTTTTTGGTGAATCTTTCAGTGAATTGAAAAGTCTGGCAAATCTTTCGTTCTATTATGAAACTTGGGAAGCCTTGGTGAATCTTTCACTGAATTATAAAACATTGTGAAGTTCTAGTGAATATTTTGATAAAGTATGAAACCATATATAATAATAGGAAAATATTTTTATTAAACTATAATATACTCATTTTCCATGTTTGGCAAAAAAAACATAATTTTCCTCTTCTCCAGACAATGCTGCAAGCATCAGAGTTGCATTCATCAGGGTTCTCATTATACACTGATGCAAAACTCTATTAGTTTTGATCATCTTTCACCACAAAATTCCTGTGTGTTGATACCTATGTTGCACGAGTTTCCGGTATGCAAGTACTTCGGGTACAGGGGAACAAGTATCTGGCACGGCTAAAAGCTTTGCCCAAATTTACAGGAAATGTCAAGTTGGGAGTGACAATAATATAATATATTAAAATTTAATATATATTATAAATAAAAATAAAATATATGTTTACAGCTTAACTTTTACTCTGAAAAGGCATCACATCCTTCACTTCCAATGGTCATATGACCAAAAAGGGCACCGTTCTTCCATGCATGTAATGAAAGTTATTACCATACGATCATTTTTCCAATACAAAAAAGTATATCATGGGAATTAACTGTCCATGATAGAATATCATGTTGAAAAACCACCTTTTGTAGGGCTCCACTGCCAAAATTTTATGTTATACTTGAGCTTCAACCACACAAATATAATCATTTCCACTATTTATCAGGATAAAACATAATTACCGGATTCTCCTTAAGGCATCCTGCACCTGCATCAGACTCCTCGGAGAATCTCAGATCCATATCAGATTCTTGGGTTTTTATTGAGTATATTTTGGATCAGATCTGTTTTTGGTATAAGAGGATTCTGATCGGAGTGATAGAATTGTGGCAGATTTACCCACTAGCTACATGTTTTGAACAATTTTTACCATCATTGTCTCCAGAAATAGTGAACATACAGTTTACATAATGAATATTTGCTAAGTTCAATCAAAATTTGAGTGATTTTTCCCCGAATCAAGCACTTTAGAGTTAGCATTGGATTAATTGTGATCATCATGTTTATATCAATATTGTATTTTAATAGTTTTGTACAGTGAGTTGTTTTTAGTGTAGTATGTCTTCTAGATAATTGCAGCTCTCATCTGTTTTATTTTTTGTATTCAATGGGTCTGTCTTTGTATTTAGCTATTGTTACTCACGAATTATCATAGTTTTTTAATCTGAATTAGAAGTGTTCACACTGCACAGTTTTCCACTTCTAGTAGGTTTTGTCTCTTCTGTTACATTTGAGGAATTGCTTTTACTTCTTCTCACTGTTCTCCCTCTTCACTTGTATTATTTTGGTGTTATAGCCTGAATATAATTATGATGTTTACAGCTTAACTTTTACTTTGAGAAGGCATTACATCCTTCAGAATAGGTACCCAAAACATCAAAATCTGCTGCAGTGAGTCTCCTGAAAAGCTCCAAAGTACCTGCTGAAACTCCCGGCAGTTTTAGAGAGTTTCCTAGCAGCTCCCAGGTTCCCAGGAGTGTGGGAGCATGGGCTATGTGCTCACCAATGGCTGGGAGCGGTACCTGTGTAACTATGGTTGATACTGACCTCCACTTCCATTAGGCTCAAAAGAGGTTAATGTTTGTTCCACCACTTTTATTATGGATTCTTCATCACCAATTCATCAATTATGAAATCTTAAAATTGCATCCTAGGATGTTCTTGAATAGGAGGGTACAGAATTTTGTTCATCAAAAACTCCAAAAGTATAACAATGTCAATTTTTATTAGGTCACATCCCATGCATGACTACCTCTTTGATCATCCATTTGTACCGAAAAAGGGCCCTTTCTGGAAAATTTAACGAGCATATTTTGGAAAACTATATATAGAGATGCTTTCATAGCTAAACAGGAAGCAATACCAAAATATATTTTTGAATATAAGATCCATTATACTGTAGGTATATGTTTCACTGCCAATAAAAAACCAATAATCACAGTTCTCCACACCTGCCATTTTTGGAACGTTTTAGTCTTCTTTTATCATAGGCTGCTCAACTTAAGAATCAAGATCTCTGAGTCTCCTACACCGTCAACTTCTATAGGAATCTGGAGAAATCTCTTGTGCAATTAGATTGGTGAGTGCATCATATAGTGTTAGAGAAACATGTAACAACAAAGAATAGTATATATGGTATTGCAAACATCTGATTATGCACTCATTTGGAATGGGGTGGAACTATGCATAATATGCAATTGAAAAATCACGAAACTGTCGAAACGTCACCATCGTGAGAGGTTGTGAATATGTAACGAATAAAATATATAAATAATATAAATATAATGTAAATGATAATAATCATAAATAATAATTAGTTAAGTAGTAATTAGGTTGAAGAGGCATGTCTAAATGAGACATGACTCTTCATGAAGAGACTTGCGTGGTATATAAGCAAGCCTCTCGTTCTCATTGTAATTCATTATCATTCTTATTCTTATTCATATTTAATATATATTATTTGTATCCTCATGGATATCTTGATATTCCAAGTTTTCTGGAGTAATTAATTTGTAGAAAGAACTTTGTTCACTTCATTTGGTATCAGAGGAGTTCGGTCCTCTAGGTTGCTTAACTGGTGCACAGAGCTCGTTCTCCAATCCAGGTCCTTGGCTATCGAATAACTGCCAACATAACTGCAAAACCTGAACTCGTCAAAACTAAACGAATAGCACCATCTGGAAAGCCAATAAACAACCTGTGTTATGCTGCTCTATTACATATTCTATTTAAGTTCCTTACAATCGACATAAGGCTACAGTTGAAAGGAGATGATGTTTTTCCCTGGGTTAATTTTTATCCCTCTCAGTGGTTGATATATCTGAGGGTAAGATGGATCTATGCTACTTTACTAGGTGCTTGTTCTTGCTGTGGAGAATCAAAGATAAGATGCAGTTGCATTTGCTTTTAATTCTAGCAAAGTCAAATAGTGCAAGAAGGTAGCTGGAGAGTTACAGCTGAGAGAAAAATAGTTTAGTGATGGAGGGGATAACTCATGGTGTCCTCATATAACCTTCATGTAAATATTCTGCTTTTGAGTAATGGAGTGTTGATATTGGGTTTGCAATTTTTAGATTTGAAGTTGATGCTTCTTTATCTGACTTTCTGACATGTCATAATGCATAAGCTCATGGATAAACAGCATTATTAGAAGTTCCTTGTGGAAATGGTTTTGAATCACAGTTATGTCCAGGTGTTTCGTGTTATTTTGGTAATATAAGGATCTGCGCTACCATTCATATATGAGAAATTTGTGCATTAATTGAGGCAATGCTCAATTATTTCCCAGCATTTTCATTATTGTTATATTGTGTATTTGCCTACAACTTAATGGCACATATATTCTCCTTGTCAAGTTTTCATTTCAAAGGCAATCCATGATTGACTTATCTAAGAGTTGTACAAGTCATTACTTTTCTGGGAATTTTGATTGGCATTCAGCTCCAGATTTTTTGCTGTTATCCTTCATGCTGCATAAAATTAAGTAACGTGAGATCTGATTATGCATGCATTCTAAAACACCGCTATTGATGGTTCGTTTGAGGATGCAAAGTCTTTACTGTCAAAAAAACAATATTTGTGTTATCTGCAAATAATAGGGACTAGTGCTCTTCAGTGCATGAACAACTTGAAAAGTCTGTTTTCTGTAAATATGTTAGGCATGCATACATGAACAACTATCGGATAGTGGATATGATGGAAGCCATCTCCAAATATATCTGTGTTTTCCATTTTGAAATAAACAATTAATTTGAGCTATTATGAGATAAAAAAATCAAGAAAGCTGCTTCCAGTGTTGAGTGAAAACTGAGTGCAATTCTCAGAGCAGTGACGGGCCTCTCCTGTTTCAATTTATTGATAGCATTTACATATGTTGATGTTAATTAATTGGCAATCTAATGTTATTGTTGGATCATTCCTCTTGGATAATCCTTTCATCCAGGTGAGCATTGGAAGATTTTCCTTATGGATTAATGGCACTCTACTTTGTCTTGAGAGATTAAGTTAGAAGGTTCATTACATCACTCAGAGAATCAAAAGAGTGTTTGATCTGAAGGTGGTGTTAACAAATGGTTTTGTGCGTGAGTGCAGGAACGCGAGTGCAAGAACGCCCAAGTGCAGGAACTCGCAAGTCGAGGAACACAGGAGTGCAGGAACGCATGAGTATAGGAACGTGAGTACAGGAAACACAAGTGTTGGGATTGCTTACGAAATATCTCTGCCCGATTTTCTTGCTATTTGGATTGCCAATTGGGCATCCACAAATGTACTTAGATTTCACTGCTGCTTAATAAACCCTCAGAACTACTGCACCGGTTTTCCCCCATTGGGTTTTTCCGGGGACATTTGTCCAAAAATAACGGTGTCCTATGTGTTTGTATTTCCTTGTTTAGTTTCTATGTTTCAGAATCAGTTGGTTGCAATAGGATTCCTGAGATAATTAGATCTAGGAATTTTCACATGGTATCAGAGCTATTGATGTGAAACAGGAAGAGCATATCTAGCACTGAAGCAAGGGCCAACTTGCTGTAGCAAGCAGTTGTTTGAATCTTGTGAGGGATTGCGCAGTTTTAGCCAGGAGGGCTATATTTTCGTGGGTGTCTCTTTCTGAGTGAGCTGACAGAGAGGTAAGACTAACAGATCGGGAATTTTCCAAGGTAGAGGGAACCACGCAGAGCATCAGCGCAGAGCTAGAGGGACACAATTTTCTACACGCTGAGTGCTGGGCAGAAAAGTCGTCGGAAGAAGGAAGCAAAGCGCATAGTGAGGGAATACTTCCTTAGTAATTTATTCCCAAGGAAATCAATATTTCTCATTTGTTGAGTAGCAGAGGAGCAACAGACTTACCAGCTCCATCAGGGAGTGTGTAAGCCAAATTAGAAGCTATGCAGTAAGGAGAAAGAGGGAGTTGTTTGATAGTTTTCGGAGGATATGGCAACCAGTGGCTCGAGGGATTAGGATAGGTTGGGTGGAGCTTCCAACTACGTCATCTAGAAGGCTAGAATGTCTTTCCTTTTAGATGAGCATGCCCTCAAGACATATGTTGATAGTGTGGTAATTGTCCTTGCGGATGCAGATCCACTGAAGAAGTACAATGCTGAAATGGCAAAGGCCAAGAGGATGATCTTGGATGGAGTCAAGGATCACGTGGTGTGCCACGTTGCTAGCAGAGCAACTGCTAAGGAGATGTGGGATGTTTTGGCCACATTGTATCAGGGATCTTTTGAGCAGTGGAAGATGTACTTGGAATAGATGTTGAGATCTACGCAGATGCAGAAGGGAGAACGTGTGGATCCATTCCTCACGAAGCTAAAAGAGACCCGTGATGAGTTGTTGGCTGTGGGGCATACACCCCAGGATTTAGAATTAGTGAGACTGGCCCTAAATTATGTCTTGGATGAGTGGTAACTTGGCAATTCTTTGCCCAGAGTATCCTGGGCAGAGCAGCATTGCCTAATTGGGATGAGATGTGGGCAGCTCTAAAAGAAGAAGAGCTAAGGAGAAACCTGATCAAGGTCAAACTTGATGGAAGCAGCAGCGGCAGTGGGTCGAAGCCCAAAGTAGAGGAGGAGGATAATGTAGCCCTTGCATCGAAGGGGCAGCAGGGGAAACAAAGATGAAAGAAGGACGTCTCCAAGGTGAAGTGTTTCAGATGTGGCGAGATGGGCCACTATGCATCCCAATGTCCCTTGAAGAAAAAGGACAAGGATGAGAAGCACAATTCTAAAGTTGCAGTCGCAAAGATCGAACAGGAGGAAGATTTCAACATGACAACAAAGATACCTCCAGGAGGGAGGTAGGATGATATAGAACTGCCATTTGATAGAGCTACAAATGGGCAGGATCCTTGAGGAGCCAACCTCTTAGATCATTACCTTGCTACGGGAGCCCATGATTAGTAGTAGTGGGATGGAGGAGTTTCCAGTTGGTGCAATGGAGTGTTGGAGCGACAGATGCAGTAGTTAGCAGCACCAGAACTTGAGCAGCGCAGAGCAGAGAGGCAACAGTGCATGGAGGCACAGTGCAGAGCTTCAGCAGTGCAGTGGCTTCAGAAGACAGTGTGGGACTAGCAGCAGTTAGACTTTTAGCACCAAGGTGTATCCATGGGATACTTATCCAGTTTTGGGTGTTTTCATTTGCTTCTCTCAGCAACTAAGTTGCAGTACGGATGTAGTGTTAGCAGTGGCAGTGCTAGTAGCATAGCAGATGCAACATTTGAGAGGGAGCTGCAGTACATATGTAGCGTTGGCAGTGGTAGTGTCAAATGCAGCAGTACAATAGCAGCAACAACACAATCGTTGGTGGACAACATGTTAGTAGCGCAGAGGACGATGCTTCAAAGTCAGAGAAGTATGTAGTAGTAGTATATTCCTAGAGCACATTCCTTGCTAAGAGGGAGTGTTGATTTGGGGTAGCTTCGGATCTGCTATAGGCCTCAAATTTTGCAAGGAGGCTTCGGCACATGTATTCCAAAGAACCTAGAAACCATTTTGGGAAATTCCACCCAGAGATGATCTTATTAAAAGAATTAATATTTTCAATGAGGTTCCTAAGTCTAAACTTAGGAAAATTAAAATATTAATGGGTATTAATCTAATTGTGGGTGAATCTTCTAGATAAAGATGGAGATCAAGTCAAAATGATCTGAGCCTTTGATTAGGAGTTAATCTAGGCAATTGGTTGTCCAATAGGAAAATATAAGAAGGGGCTTGAGGGTCATTTGGAAAATACATTGAGAGATCAAGAGATTGAATTTCTGAAGTGAGAAGTTCTCAAGATGAAATTTTGATTGAAGAGATCTTTTACAGTAGAGGGGTAGGGACAATGATCGAGAGGAAGATTTCCAGATCCCAAAAGGCAGTAGCAAGAGGTTGAGTTATTCCCAGTGTAGGAACTCGTGAGTGCAGGAACAAGCGAGTGTAGGTATGGGCGAGTACAGGGATGCTAGTGTAGGAACGCGTTAGTGCAGGAACGCTAGTGCAGGAATGTGAGTGTAGGAACGCGCGAGTGTAGGAACGCGTGAGTGCAGGAACACGTAAGTGCAGGAACGCGCGAGTGCAGGAACGCGCGAGTACAGGAACTCGTGAGTGCAAGAACGCATGAGTGCAGGAACTCATGAGTGCAGGAACGCGAGTGCAGGCACCACAAGTGTCGGGTTTGCTTAGGGAATATCTCTGCCATATTTTCTCGTTGTTTGGATTTTCCAATTGGGCATTCATAGATGTACTCAGATTTCACTGTTGCTTAAGAATAATAAACCCTCATAACTACTGCACCAGTTTTCCCGGGGAATTTGGGTTTTTCCGGGGGAATTTGTCCAAAAATAACGGTGTCCTATGCGTTTGTATTTCCTTTCTTAGTTTCTATGTTTCAGAATCATATTTAATTTGGTGTAGGTTACTTTAGTAATTTACTTCAATGTTTCAAGAAGAAATCTGAAATAAGTTTGTAATGTAATTTACGATCTAGGTGAAGTAGATTCAGTTGCTTGCAGTAGGATTACTGAGATTGTTAGATCTAGGAATTTTCACAATAACAATGCACAATTATTCCATAGAATTGCTCTCAGAGAAAAAGGGATAATACTATCTCAGATTTGGAGGACAAAGTAGGTAGATATATTTTTAAGCTAAAGATCTACACAAGGAGGTTGTTAGATATTTTGGGAATTTATATAAAGCCAGGTAAGTGGTGGACATTGATGCACAATTATGGGTCATCAACCCACTGATGTTTTCCGAGGAGAGTGATGTGATCATTGGGAGGATGATCACATCTAAATAAGTTGAAGCAATACTTATGTCTTTTGCTAGGGACAAAAGCCTAGGTCTGGATGGGTGGACATGGAATTATTTATTCATTTTTTGTATATCATGGGGTCAAATCTACTACACATGGTTGAAGAATCGAGGACCACCTGTAAAATTTCTGGTGTGTTAAATTCCACTTTTATTGTGTTGATTCCAAAGGTTTCAAAAGCCACTTAATTTAAGGATTATCGCGCTATCTCGCTATGTAATATTGCTTACAAGTTGGTGTCTAATATTATTTATCCCAGGTTAAAATATTTTATTTCAAAACATATTTCACTAGAACAAATTGGTTCTTAAAACATCATTAAATTGAAGATACATTGGTTATTGTGCAAGAATGCATACATATAATTAAGACAAATAAGGAGGCAATACTTCTGAAACTCAACCTAATTAAAGCTTATGATTGTGTCGATTGGTGTTTTCTAAGGATGATTTTACATAGAATTAGTCTTTCAGTGGATGTTGTAGATTGAATAATGGCACGCATCACTTCTGTGAACTATGTGGATGTTGTAGATTGAATAATGGCACACATCACTTCTGTGAACTATGTGATTTTGATAAATGGAGTGCCTTCTAGTTTCTTCAATGCTTCGACAGGGTTGAGGAAGGGATGCTCTTTATCCCCGCTATTATTTTTGTTGATAATAGAAGCCCCGATTAAAATGATCATTGATACAAGGGATAACAGAAACTTTGTGGGTATTAAAATCACCAAAAAATGTTCCATTTCACACCTTATGTTTGTGGATGATGTATTTATTTTTGGACGTCTCCTTAATGGAATGGAAATATATGCTTCACACTATTTCCACTTTTGGCGTTGCTATAGGTCTTCTTATAAGCAACATGAAATCAATGATTATTGATGTGGCCACAAAACATGACCCAATTTTGGATATCGTTGGTTTATTTGTTATAGGGGTGGTTGATTTGGACGGGTTTCAGAAATCTTAGTTTCCACTTGAAACCAAATAATTATGGAATTAGAGATTGAGCTTGACTGATTCATAAATTTGAGAAAAAATTGGCCATTTGGTCCCTAAAGTGGTTCACAATTGGGGGAAGACTGATTTTGGCACAATCTGTCCTACATAATTTTCGGTATACTAGATGCACCTATACTTGGTTACTAAGCATATCATCAAACAGATTAATTCACTATTCTCAAAATTCATACGGTTTGGTGTGAAAGATGTTCATAAGATGCATCTAGCTCGATTGGAGGAAATCTCAATGAGGGAGGAGGTCAGAGGATGGGGTTTTAAAAACATTGAAAATTTTGGTTGGGCTTTAGCGGTGAAGAGCTTATGGCACATCTTATTTGGGGATGACATATGGCAGAAGATAATAATTCAAAAATACTTAAAAAATCTGTCAGTTCAGGATTTGATCAAGTCTGGATCTTGAGTTCCTTGTAAAGTATCATATATCTAGAATAACTTTATGAAGGTAAAGCAGTAATGGTTGCTTGGAAACTTGAAAAAGGAGATTGGGTCGGGTACATAGATGGAGATTGGCTTGGATCCTATTAAAGGATTGTCGAAGAATCATTCTCTGCCCTACTCTCTCATCGAGCTCATCCATGAAAAAGGTATATATTTTCTCCATCATATTTAGATTGATGTTGATTTGATATTTCATTACTCGACTTGGACATGCTCGAGAGATTTGGGGTTAATAAGTGAATTATTCAAGACTCTGGACATATATGTCATTAACTTATATTTGGCTGGTATCTTTTTGATTGAAAAGGAAGACCAATTTACTTGGGCTGGAAATGTAGTTCAGGGGCAGATCTCTATTAAGGAGGGCTATAGGTATATTTCTCAATCCCAATAGATGGTTGAGGAAAGGTGGTGGTTTAGAAAGGTTTGGAAATGGACTTTTGCTCTAAAACTTAAATGTTTTGGATGGCTGGTTCAGAAGAATAAGAAATTAACTTGGGAAAATTTATGCAAGAGAGGATTCATAGATCCTGGTAGATGTGTAATGTGCATGGATGATAATGAAGACATATCACACTTATTCCTCGCCTGTCCTTTTGCAGATTGTATTTGGAGTGGAGTTCTACAAACTTTAAATGTCTTTGCTGGTTGTAATAGAACAATAGTGGAAGTTCGTCTAAAAGAATGGAAGAAGGATTTTAAGAAATACATGACACTTTCATTTTAAATCTTTTGGGGTATTTCAAGGAGAAAAAATGCACTAATTTTTTAAAACATCCCACTGGATATATTTAATTAGATAGGGCTTGTGACACAACAAGAATCAAAGATGCATTCAACTTCAGGAACACAAGATTAGATACCACGTGGGGTAATTCGATGGTGCTGCTAATCATAAACATATGTGGCAGTGGGGCATACATTGTCTTACAACCTGGGCAGCAGTGGGGCATACATTGTCTTACAGCCTGGGCATTTTTGTCATTTCTGGAATTGCTGTACATGTACAAATACAAGGTAGAGATTATTGCACTTTGGGGAGTCTTATTATGCGCGAAATGGTTATCATTAGAGACCTTAGATGTCTATGGAGATTCAAAAGATGCAATTGACTAGGCAAATGAAAGGTCTACCTTTGATCCCCCAATGCTTACAAACTAGATGAGTCGAGTCAGAGGCTTGATTGGTTTTTTTAGATGGGTGACATTTTTAACATTGTTGATACTCTATCAAATAAGGGATAGATATCCTCTCGGGAAGGTCAACTTCTCTGTTTTTAGAAATGGCGAGCTTCATTAGTCTAGAAAGATTCAGTTTACCTGAAATTTCCTCACATTTGACGCTGATCTACAGGCATTTTTTGTCATGGTCATGATATTTGATTTTGATATGTTGTTTCATTAATTTATGTTTTTGTGAGAACTGATTACATGGACAGATTTTTGAAAAAAGACTTATCACGATATCATTTTTTGAAAAATGTCTTAGACATGGTTGAAATGTAAAGACAAATGTAAATGGATTTCTATTTAATACGAAGATGTGATGGTTTTTCTTTCTTGAAAAAAAAAACACAATGAGCTATTGTGCGGCTTGTTGAAGGGAAATGCTTGGTTTCACCCCAGCCCATTTCACTCCGCCTGTAGCGGTTATTTTTTTGGGGTAACATTTTCATATTTTATTTTTTTGGATACAAGTTTTATTTTTCCCTTGTTTAAAAAATATTTTTAAATGTTTTATTTATTTTTTTAACATGTATGCTTTAATTATTGGATTTTTGTTTATTTATTTATTAATTTTTTAAATTTAATGTAATTTAGTTTTATTTTTGTATTTTTTTTTTTCTAAATTACTTTACAATTTTATATATTTTTATTTTTTTTTGGCTTGAAATGGTGTTTTTAACTATTTAATTTGATTTTTCTTTTAAAAAAGAATTTTCATTTTTTAATTAAAGTTTAAAATTCTTTTATATTTTATTTTTTATATGATTTTGTTTACACTAAAGATTTTTTTTCCATATGAAAAGATTCGTAATTTTTATTAATGTTAATAAAAAATACATTTTGTAAACAAAATTGTTGTGTGTATGCATGATAATCGGTCCATCATCTAGAAACACAACATAAATATATTAGTTTGGGATTTAATTACATCGGATCCCACATCATAAAATCAAAAACCTTAGGCTGTCAGGAGACAGGGATCAAATTACATAAGATGCCCTCATCATAAAAACAAAAAATTCAGATTGTCAAGCGGGCATACAACGATCCATATACAAAAAATAAAAATATATATAGTAAGAAGTTTTGAAAACAATGTTCAATAATAAGTGTGCATTATTGTCATAAAAGAAAATAAAATTGTGAGAAAATAGGTATTGCGTTCGAGCGATCATGAGCCCTCCTTCGACTAAATAATCTGAGCCGGGGATCGAATGAATGATGTGGTCAAAGAGGTGCCATTGCGAAATGTCTTGACCTTCCAAAACTCATTTTCCAAAAATAGAGCTACTTTTGAAAGACCATTTGCACACTAGCTCAATTCCCTGTATATATGTTGACAGGTGAGTGTAAGAAATAATCTTTTACTCTCATAATATCTAATGGAATAGAATGTAAAAGAAAGTTCCTACAGGATTGAGTGTCATTCACCCAATTTATCACAAGTTTTGAGTCCCTAAATAGTTGAATGTGAGTTACACATTGTTCAATGGAAAAATCAAGGAGATTCCTGCAAGTAAGTAGTTCAACAAAGTTATTTGTTCCAGCACCCAGATCGACAAAGATATAAAGTAGATATTAGAGGAAAGGTAAAGGATAAATTCACCTCCATTGTTCTTGCCTGAATCTGACGAAGCCTCGTTAAAATATGCCCACAAAATGGATCTGTCAGAATTTTCTACCACTAACTCTTGGGTTTTGTGGGCGTCTTTTTCTTATGGGAAATGTCTAAGGATAACCATCGTTGTGGATGTAATAATCCTAGGAGAAGAAGTGTGGTCCTAGAAAATATCCTTGTTATGAGAAATCCATATACCCCAAGAGATAATTAATGGGAGGGCCTTGAATTTGCGAGAAGATGATAGGTTGAGTCAATGTTTCCAAGCAGAATTAATTGAAAGACCCCTCTAGGGCCCAATTTGTAGTTCCACTGATATGAATTGAACCCAAATGCTTTGACTAAAGGAAAAATTCATGAATAAATGATCAATATATTTACTCATCTTGGCAAAAATCACACCAACCAATGTAATGCCCTCCTCCCACATTTACCCAAGTTAACCGACCCACCAGGGTAAACATGTGACGAAGAGTTAATATGATATGATTCGATCAACTTAAGGAAGTGGGACCGACAAAAAAAGCCTTACTAACTTCCCTCATGTGTTATAGTACCCCCAAGGGCTAAACCACCCTCCAGGTGCTCAAACCCCGAGTTGATTTTTTTTTCACTAACTTGAACTACCATTCGCATGCACAAATCTACATCCATGCGATTGTAGGCCTCCAGTCACATGCATAACCCTGCAACGGTGTGATTGCAGTCTCAATTTCACAGTTTTGTGCCTACTACTGCGAAATCTGAGGCACTTTTTTAGGACTAAACTCCAGATCGCTACCCAGAACTTTATGAAACTTTCCAAAACAATGAATGGCACAAAGACAAATCCTTCCATACAAAACTTAGACAAGAACTTGACCTAGCAAGGCCTAACCATGACATACATTTCGTCAAACACCATGAACATGTAATCTATAGGTTGTAATTACACATCTGAACATAGGGATCTCATACTTATTTGGGAATCGTTAAGAAGGTCTTATGCCCTCTCCCAATAGTTACATTATCATCTATTAGGTCATACATTCATGAACCATTCATTTACTAATCAAAACATGATGAGAGCCACAATTAAAGTCTGTCATAAAACCATGCTTATAGCCAACAAATTAATAAGGATAGAATAACCATTAAAATCACATATTAATAAGCGAATTTTCTCATAAAAATTCAAGAGGAAAGATTCTTATTATTCATATGCAAAAGCCAACCAAGTCGGGGACTTCCACGTACCACTCGACCATAGATTGGGTTGAACCAAATATTTCTTTCAGCCAATCATCCCCGTTCCATATTCCAAGCATGAATGTGAAACTCACAACCAAACCCAACATGCTTTTAAGGCTTTACCGCATATCTTGACAAAACCGGTCAAGGATTTCAAGGCCTGAAGCAAGCACCAATACAACTAGGATTTATCGTATATCCCACCATATATTGGTCAAGGATTCCTAGGCCCAAACAAGAAACATACACTGCTAAATTTTACCGCAATCCCACCATATACCGGTCCAGGGATCACTAGGCCTATACAAGCATGGATGCCTCTGGATCTCTCCACCCACAAGATTTATCATATATATCGTCATTTGTCAGTCAAGGATTCCTAGGCACAACGAGGGTATCCATAACCAAGATTTACCGCAATTCCACTTTTATCGGTCCATGGATTCCTATGCCTTGTCATTTTTCCTAAGACCACACTTAGTTTCGAAACCATCCAATAATCTATATCAATCAAGTAAAAGAACCCCATCACACCATGGCTATCCATAAATGGCAAGGCAAGGTTTAAAACCACTATCACACTTGGCAAAACCCATGCCAATGACAACAAGAAAACCAAATACACACATGCATATACCATGCATACCAAAACTAGTAAGGAAATCATACATGCAACTCGATACCTACAAGTAATCATGTTGTAGTCGCTTGATCCAACTCTTCCTTGCTTGATCTTTGCTTTGCTTTGCTTTCCTTTCTCCAATGCTAGAGTGCTCCAAGAAATGCTCTAAGTGAGAGAGAGAATGGAGAGAGAGCTCCACCCAAAAATTGTCAAAAGGCCATGAACTCATCCTCAGAAGCCTTTTTATCATTGAGGCCTCTACTTTCTTCAATTGCCTCTATTTTCCTCCAATTTCCTTATCACATGCAACTTGTGACCTTTCACCTTCATTTTCTCATATTTTCCATTATTTTCATAAATAAATACTAATTAATGCCTCTTTTCTTTTTCAATGCCTTCGCCATTATCTTTGCCAATTTCCTTTAGCCATAATAAACTAAATGAACACCCACTAGGATGTCTTTCTCAATATTTAGCTTGGAATATGTTGATCTTTGTCTTATTTTGCCTTTATTAACTTTATTACATGAATTTTTAACCAGAGTTGTTACAGAACCCTCCCCATTTGGGGAACACCGTCCTCGGTGTTCAGTGACACCTATAACCAACAAGACGGATGAAGACCAAAACATACTACCCATGAAGCTTTATAACACAACTCATTGCAGTATTTACAATGACATTTTGTTGAAAACATAACAAACATAATGTGTACTAAAGCTTTATAACACAACTCATTACATATTTAAAATAATAACCATACATAAATATGTACATATACCAAAACTCCTTTGCCTCGACCAACAAACAATGAAGAATACACAACTCGCATCAACAATAAGGGTTTTTAAAGGTTCACACCTCCACCCTCAAAAGTAATACTAGGATTCACCTCCTTCCCAGGAAGTCCAGAATCCACTACCAAAGTCAAAGTCTGCATCCAATATCAAATGCTACGATCCTTGTGCTACTTTTTTCTCTTAGTGAACAGTTACCGACTCATTGTTTCAGGGCACACTCCCAATGTGCATTTGATTCCATCTGGCAATGCTAATGACCAAATCAATGTATTCCCTGGCCTTCCCTTCTATCCTACACAATCTATTGTAACTGATTTTTATCCCTGTAATATTTTGTATATTTTTATTGCATTTTCAAAATAAAAATATAAAATATAAAATAGAGGAAAAAAATTATATATATAATATATATATATATAGAAGAAGAAGAGAGAGAGAGAGAGAGAATAATAAAAAATAAATAAAAGAAATATTTACCTTTCGGAAAGCGAGCACATTTAAATGTCGGTCACTATAGTTTGTAACATTTTATATTTTAAGTTAATTATTGATTTGTAATAAAGTGATGTGACTACCACCCACCAAAGGGTTAACAATCGCATATTTTTTAATGGCTCAGATTTCATGCATTGAGATCAACAGTCCTAGGCAAATAGTGGGACCCCATGCATTCTTGAACGATAATGTGGGGAAAGGGGGCGGGGGCGTGGGGGGTGCGGGTTCCGCAAAGCAGTAGCTTTAAAACCCACTTCACCTACGTGGTAAGTGCTTGACAATTGTGGCCCCCCTCCGCTCAATACCACTTATCTTCTCCATTCCCCACCCCACCCTCCTCGCAAACCACTCACCTGTGTTTCTTTTCCTCTCGCCAACGCCCTGCTACACTTAGCCATTTCCATCTCTCCCGCCAAATCTAGCAAATGATTGTTGCCCATTAATTTTCTCCTGCCAGCGTTCTACAACATTTAATCCTCCGCGCAAATAACAGTCAGTTAACTAAAACCTGTTATACGCTCCTAATAAAATATTGTTATCCTTTTCAAACGGATCATTTTCCATTTCTGCCTATAACTGAAATTCTCAGAACAACGTTGCAAGCAAAATCCCAACAAACGACGGCCTTCAATCGTCATCATTTCCGGGTAACTATCTAATTTTCCTCAATAATTTTGTTTTTCCTAATGACTTCCCATAAAGGAAAATATAAAATGTCTATAGATAATCCTCTACTACCCTTGATCATTAACTTAGACGAATTCTCACTCGTTGATACCCAGTTTAAAATTATAGAGACCAATTGTGAATTTGATGTGTACGAACTTCACAATTAGGCATTTCAAAAATAAGAATATGCCAATGATAAATTCTATTTTTGGGAATCCCTACTACCCCAGTTTGTTTCCCTCAAACCCATCATTTTCCAGAATTTGTCACCTTGTGTGAAGCCTAATATCTTCCTTGCCAAAGAGCGGTAATTGCTTAGAACAATGAATTTTTTTTCCATATATCTGTTGATTCAATTTGGCAAGCCCTCTAACTAAACCCTTAAGACTCTCTACACCCTTTTTCTCCTAATGTTCTAATGGAAATCTATCAGAAACTTTCTTTCTCACAGAGAGCTCATATATTTGAGTAATTTTTACTTTCTCAATGAAATTTTTTTCCATATATCTGTTGATTCAATTTGGCAAGCCCTCTAACTAAACCCTTAAGACTCTCTACACCCTTTTTCTCCTAATGTTCTAATGGAAATCTATCAGAAACTTTCTTTCTCACAGAGAGCTCATATATTTGAGTAATTTTTACTAGAAAACTCAGAATTACCCAGAGCAAACCCACCTTATCCCTCTGCAATGTTTCCTGAGATGTCTAGGTAGGTTATTTCCTTAGTGTCTCGTCTGTTAGGATATCCCAGTGATCAATGGGTTGATGAAGTCATTTTTGGGCTTTCTATCAGTGTTCTCTTTTGGTAAAAAACCTTCAATCATGTTTAGCTGTAGCTAGTTTCTTTTGGATGTAATTCATGATCAATTTTTAAAGTTCAGTGTTGAAGGATCATTTAAGCATTAGTCGGTTTTGATTTACTTATTCTTATATCATCATTCAAAAAGATTGAACTTGCCTTTATAAAAGTTGGATGTTGAAGTTAAACCTCAGTGAGCGATCCATTGGACATGTTTAGTGACAAAAGCCTATGAAGAGTTTTCTTTCAGTGATTTTGTCAATCAGTTCTTGTATATAGCAACTTGTTTGTTAAATAGTGATGTAGTTCCCAGGGTTTCAACAGAGATTAAAAGAATTTTACATCTAAGTGAGCAGACTAAAGTTGGAGATTGGTATTTATACCATAATTTCACCTAACTCAGGATTTATGGTTGCGAGCTTCAACCATATAAATTACCAGTGTTCCTCCCCATGAAGATTTTTGTACTTGAGTACATTAGATAGATGATGAACATGGATGAGGTTCATTTTGTTTCTAGAAAACAAAAAGCTCAGTTTAAATTGAAAGCATAGGTTGGTCCATTCATAGTGAACACTAGAGCTGCAGAAAAGGAAATGAATGACTTAATAAGTCAGATGAAGTTTAAAATTGAGTTTTAGTTTGTCATATGATCCATTAGGAGTAATCTCATCAATGAGAGTTGCTCAAAAATCTGCACCACATGTGCATATGGAAAAACCTGAAGTTGAGAAATATGCCAACAAGGAAGAATGGGAAGATAATACATTGCATGAGGTTGAGGAGCTAGTTTCTAGTCAAACAACATTGGAAACTCCAAGAATGATAGAAAAAGAGCTAACGAGACCAAGAGAAAGGGTATCTCCAACAAGGTCAGAGTTACAAAAATCAACATTTAAAGTATTCAAAAGGAGGAAAACCATAAATCTGGATGAAGAATCTTTAGAAGCTCAAGCTTCTGAAGATTCTACTACAATTGTAATATCATCACAATCTCCTTTCTCATTACAACAAACTCCAGAAACTACGTTGGATTCTCCTTCTTCTTCAAAACATGAAGTATTTTTACAAGATTCATAGAAAAATGAAGCACTAAATAATTCCACATATGCAAAGTTCTAGAAAGAGTCTTCCACAACTTATACTAGATAACTTTCTGCCCTAGACAGTGAAAAACGACAATTCCAATTAGCATTTTTGAAACCAAGCAATACATCCTATTGATCAAATTGACTTTCACAAGTAAGTAGGATAAATTATATTTTCATCTTTGACAAGTTCTGCCATGCCAGCTTCTAAGTTACATGCTTCTCTGAATAACATTCATTACCAATTAAAACTAGAAAAGATGTCTTCCCTAGCAAAATATACTAAAATCAAAGGGCTTGAAGATTTGGTTATAAAATTAGGATTAGGTCCTAAAGATATAAAAGCAGCTGAGGAAATAATCAAAAGCAGAAATGCAGATATACATGGATTAAGGAAAAAGCTGATATTACCAATCACTGAACATCCTCAAGCACAAGAAGTAGGTCCGCTGGAGAAAGAAAAATAAAATATGCTTTGAATGATTGTAGAGCAGAACATACAAATTTAGAAAATGGAAGCAGAGATGGAAAAATTGATCAAGGAGAGAGAACTCCAAATCAACATTGGAGTAAGAACATCTGAAGTAGCAGTGTCTATAGCAGAAACATAGTCTACTAGTCAAAATCAAGCAGACCAATTATCAAAATTTATGGGATACTTGTCATTAAAATATATGGAAATTGAAAAATTCAGAGCTCAACTGGAGAAAACTCAAGAAAATAAGATAAAGGCTAATAATGCATATTTGGCCGAAGTGTAGAAAAAAAATTTAGATTAACCAGACAACTAGAGAAATATGAGAATGAGTCATTTATTTCATAAACATTAGCTGAGGCAAAGGAGAATATATGGATTAATATAAATTCAACCATGACTGAACTTTGGACATCTATACAAATCATTTTTGAACAAGAGGAGTTAGTGAAAATATCAAACGTAGTCATCACAGGTATCAAAGAAAATTTGGAACACATGCCTAGAGAAGCTAATAAAATAATCAAAGAGCTCAATTCTAAAAAAAAAAGAACTGGAAGAATTTGGAATTGAGGACATTACTGGTATTTTCCTAGAGGTAAGAAAAGTTTTGACAAAAATAAATCTGATGTTACAATTAGAGAACAAGTGTAAAAACTTAGAAGCACAAATTAAAAAATTTTGCAAAAAATTTATATACTACATCAAAAAGGACTTCCAGCTCTATGACATTCTAGTGGTCAATTGATTCCACTAGAATATTATCAGCACAAATTGCACCAGATAGCAGTGAACATAACCAAATTTGCCAAAAGTCGAATGGATAATCAGTGGTAAAGCATTCCTTGAAGGCCTAGAGTATGATCTTTTTATTCAACATGAAATTAATCATTTTTTCATCACTAGGCCAACTTTTGAAAAATACACAGAAGTTGATGAGGCATATAGGAAAATAACAAAATTTTCTATCCCAGATGATAAAAGATGGGATACATTACTTGAACTCATTGAGTAAAACATAATGCAAGGAATTCAGTGAGCAGTCTGAGGGAAAGAAGGAGCAATAAGAAGAAAAGGAGCAACAGAAAGCAGAAAATTCAGTTAAAAGCAACTGTCATCAAGCAATGCCCATAAATTGTGTTGATTCATTAAATAAGTTTAGAGTAGCTACTTTTTTGTTCTATTTTTGTTAATCCAAAACAATTTCAGATATTATTTCATTTTGTAATAAATTTTATTTTCAGATCTAGATATTTTGGAATTAGATTCTATAAGTATTTTGTGATTCGAAGAAGTTAGGGTTGAACACTTGTAATGATCCTGGACATTATTGTAACATCCCGAGCTATTTCTAAAGATAATTGAAGGATTTTGGCTTCATTCTTAACAACTTTTGTATTCATGTGAGTTTGTCACGTTATTCATTTATGTTCTTTCATATTTATTTTTTCACATGTTCAAGGTAATATAGGAGTCTGGGCAAGGCTAGATTGAATATCAATCTCTTTGATAGCCCTCTGCAAATTTATAATGATTAAAATATATTAATTAATTAAACAATTTGTCTTAGTTAATTCCTCTAAGTATTTTAATTATTGTCTTATGTCATCTCTTGAACATGTATTGTTATCCTATACAAAGTTTTTACATGCATCAAGTGTATATGATTAATTAGATATTCATTATAAATGTTTAAAGAATTATATACCTTCTTAATTTCTACTTTTCAAATCAATTTAAATATTAATCCTATTATGAATGAAAATCAACCTTTTAATCTTCTCAGAAATACTTAGAATTTAAATTGTTTAATGGTTTAGTATATTGGTCATCCAATTAAATCAAAAGCTTACTTAGATGCTTTGGTACAATTCCCCAACCTAGAACTGTCTGCAAAGATACAACATCAGATTGGCGTCGTTGTCGGGGAACGAAGAATGAATTTTTTCCCTGGGACAATGATCAGACTTGCCTCTTAATGGTGAATAAGAGGTTAATAGCCTAAAATATTTCACCTGGTGACTCCATTGGTTAAATATGGCTTCACACAGGCGTACCAAATCTCATTCAGATCTTGATTTTTTCTCTCCTTTATCAGATCTAGAGAGACTTGTGAGAATTGCATCTATTAGATGTAGATTAGAAGCATCCGCTTATGTTCATGCTTCTCTTCCACCAGAAATATTCTCACAAACTGGGCCTTTTTAATAAATTCCAATACCTACTGAATTATCAGATCTGCTACTTAAAGTATTAGAACTCCTTTCTAAAGGAGTATATTTTCAATCAAAACTCCTATTTCATCAACTTGAGACCTTTCAGTTTCATGCTTCCCATTTCGAAACCTTTGAAACTGAAGCAGATCCAGATCTTCAAACACCATAATTAAAACCAGTTGATTTCATTTCTTCACTCTCACAAACTCATCCTTTATTTTCTCCCAAGTATGAGCTTTCCTCATGTTGTTGTTATGAAGTATGTCATCATGAGTGTATGATCGGTTACATGTTGTTTATGCTTGCTTATTGTTAGTATACGTTGGTATGGTTGTCGTTGTCATGCATGAGGTCATGGTACGTGTAGTTGATATGGTCATGCATTGATGATTGGACTCTAGCTGGACTTATGTTATGTTATCACTCAGTTGGGACAGGTTGGGTTGTATCAACCTTCAACCAAATGTAACTATTCAAACCAACTTTAGACTGAAAGTTAGTCTTTCCAATCTGAGAGGGCTCTCTCAAAATATTTATAAAATGACTTGGGATAAACTCAAAATTCAGATGACTAACTCTGATCTCTTTTTATGATTTTTGTAGGTGCAGAAAAATGTGATAACTGCCACCATTGGGCATGGAGTCAAATTAAAACAAAAAATGATCAACAACAATGTTTAATGGAAGTTGAGACATCTATGGCTTTAAAACTGATACAAATGAACACTCGTAGTGAGACACAGTAAATGAAGGAAATTGGAGTTGTATGATAGATTTCCAAGTAATTAAGATACTATATAAAACTAATAACAACAAAATAAAAACTCATAAAAGCCATAATAAGAATCTCAGTTACAAAAACAAAGTGCTGCAGATTTTTTATTACAAGAACAAAATATTATAGAAGTCCAGTTTCTCACATTCCAAATCAAACCTTCTTAGAGTCGGAAATCTACTTATTTATAGAGAAAGATCTCTTTACATATCTTACCACCTGGGCTGATTCAATCCATTTCTAGAGACTTGTTTCTATCTGATTAATAAAACTTTGAGACTTCATCGAGATTTCTGTTACAATAAAATTCAAATACAAATGGAAGTTGTATTAACATAGCCTATCTAATAGTTACAATTTTTCAGGGAAATAAAACTGTTGTAGCATTCGCGCTGTATTTGTGGAAATTCAAAGCATTCGATCTTTCAAATTCTGTGGTGTTGTTTCTGGGCTTTTATGTGAGCAATATTGTTTATCCTTCCGATAGGCATATTGTTTGTTGTTTGAAACGTGCTTGAAAGTGCCATTACTGTTCCACTGTGTATTTGCCCTGTTTTTTTGTTGTCTTTTTAATGACCATGCTGTTGAAGAAATGCCGAAAAACACTCTTGCTGTCTCGCGGAGTGAAAGCGTTCGTTGATCTGGGCCGTTGATCAATCTGGAAATCCCATTGTGGTCTGCGTTTACGAAGGAAAGCAGGAGGGCCACTTCTTTCAGAACCGTTCATGCAGGATGGGCCACATGGCAGCTGGGGATTGGAGGGAATGAACATACTATCGGGGCGAGAGTGGATGTCCATGGCTAGGATGGCGCATTATGGATGGAGGCCTGGAGATGGAACAATAATCGGGAGCCGGATCAGATGGGAGGAGATATGTGGCAGCGGGGAAGTGGAGGTGGAGCGGAAGTGAGGGTGACTTAATCGAGAGCACGTGTTATGTAGAGAGTGGGCGTAAGGGAAAAGTGGTTTTCAGTGGGGGGTGCGAGTGGTAAGAGGTATTGAGGGGGGGGTGCAAAATCATGTAGGAGGGACACGTAGCAGCGAGCCCTGGTGGGAAAAACCACTTTTCGGACCCCCCTGTCGATAAAGGTAGTATGGAAAGGCGGGGCCGAAAAAGCATTATCGGCCGTTGATCTGGCGGAGTGATAATTTGGGCCATTAAAAGATGAAGGGTCTTTAAATAGAAGTGATCCTTTTAAAAATCGTGATCGCAGCAGGGTTGGGGCATGTGTATTACATGGAGGGGTATAGGACAGACCGATTACAATATAAATTGCTGGTCCCAGCCTTCAAAAAGGTTTACGACATGTTTTATTAAGGTTTTAAAGAAATTTCAAAGGGGAATGGGGGAAACACAGCTAGAATTGGAAAAACAAAGGGTTTACGATGAGAGTTAAAAAATGGATCACTACAGCTAAGTTTTCAGAAAAAAAGGGAAAAAAATGGGGTATCATAGAAAACAATGGCTCCAATGGGGATGCTGCGCTCCTATGGTGTAACAAAGAACTAGTAGACCAGTTTCCTTATTGATAACTAAAAATGACAACATAATCTCCAAGTTTTTATGGCCTTCACATCGGGCTCAAACTTGTCAAATATATCATCCACACCTGCAAATGAGAAAAACATAAAAAAATGGAATATATACAATGGTATTTCTTTCCACTGGATCAAGAGGTATAATGTTTGAGAAACTTGCCATTAATAGGTCCTCCTGCATATAGTTGACCATCCATCTCTTGCAATATAAATGTATTATTCCCATGGTAAGCTGAAATTTTATACGACCCCTTCCAGAGATTCTCGAACTTGCCGTGTTTTCCTTTATCTTCAATCTTAGCTTCCCACTTCAAAACTACGTCTTGAGGACTGAAATTTTCTTCTGTGGTATTTTTGTCAAAAGTATTTTTTAATTTTGTTATGAGATCGCTGATGATTGTTGTAGACTTCTTCTCTTTTTTCCTGCAGAGAAATTAGTTGGTTGATCCTCCTTTGGATAGCATTCAGTTCTTCTTTTAGTCCCTGCAATAGTTTCATGGCCGAAACTTCAAGAGAACTAGGAAAAACAACTTTAGTTCCATAAACTAACTCATAAGGAGAAACTCCTATAGATATTGTAGTACAAATTCTGTCAGCCCATAGAGCAAATTTGAGCTTTAAATGCCATGACCTTTTATTTTCCTGCAAAATCTTCTTAATGATTCTTACTAGACTTTTGTTTGATGATTTAGCTAATCCATTACCTTAGGGGTAATAAGCTGTAGAATGGCTAAGAGTGATATTATACTAGTTACAAAAGCTTACCAGCCTCTATGATTTGAAAGCTTGGGCATTATCCGTGATGATCTTCATTGGGTAGCCAAATCTTGACATGATGGTATTTTCCAGAAATTGAATAATGACTGCATCTGTAGCTCACCTTGTGGGAATAGCTTCAATCCACTTTGCGAAGTAATCAGTGGCTATTAGGATCCACCGATGTTGGCTTGGAGATGTAGGATGTATTTCGCCAATAAAATCTAGCCACCACTGCTAGAAAGGGGCTTCAACAAAAATGGGCTTCAAAGGCAATGAGAGTAACTTCCTTTTTCCTTCAAATATTTGACATTCATGACAAGCAATGACCCTTCTGTATACATCTCTGAACATTGAAGGCTAATAAAATCCTTCTCTGAGTATCTTATTCACTGTTGCTCTCTAGTAATGATGTCCTCCACAATCACCTTTATGAAACTCTTCGATCACCTTTTCAGATTCATCTTCCAATAGACAATTAAGAAGTATTCCACCTGAATCTTTCCAATACAAACATTTATTCAAAATACAATATTTCACTGATTTCAACTTGACAACTTTGGGATTTGTCTTTGTTAGTTCAAGAGGAGATTTATGATTTTGTAGTTCAAAGATAACATCTTTATACCAATTTGACATCGTAAAATTTTCTTCAACAAGGATCAACTCTTCATCTTCAATTGTATCTGAATTTTCTGTTACAAAATTAATATCTAGACAGTCAATCTTTGATTGAGTCATCAACTTTACCAACCCTTGTCCTTTATCGATTTTGTAGGCCCGATTTCCAAATCATACTCCACCAGAGTAGAAATCCATTTACTTATTTTACCATCTAGATCAACTTGAGTTAATATGTCCTTTATTATAGCATTAGGTACATAGGAAATAATGTGTGAATGAATGACATACACTCTGAAATCTTTAAGAACTTTCACTAAAGCATAATCTTTCTTCTTCATGATGTTATATTTCAATTCAGAATTTTCAAGTGTTCTACTGAAAAATGGAATAGGTTGTTTATAACCTTGCTGTGCTTTCTGCAACAATACTCCAACAATTGTGTGTTCCAAAGCAAAAGTAAAAACCCGAAATTGCTTTGAAAAATCAAGGTTTATAAGGACTAGAGCTCGAGTAAGAGCCTTTTTGATTTCTTCAAATGAATGTTTAGTCTCTGCCGTCCATTTAATATCACAATATTTCCTAAGCATCTTTGTGATGTGTTTCACAATTTCTACAAAGTTAAGAACAAATCTTCTCACAAAATTCACTTTGCTTAAAAAAGATTGAATTTCTTTTCTATTTCTGAGTAGACCAATTTTCTGGATAGCAGAAGCGCTACTTGGATAAATCTTAATTCCTTCCTTTGATATAATATGACCCAACAACTTTTCTTTTGTCAAAGAAAAAATACTCTTAGTAGGATTTAGAGAAATACCAAATTTTCTGCATTTTTGAAAGACTCTCTCCAAGTGTTTTAGATGTTCTTCTTCTTTTTTAGAAAACACAGTAGTATCATCCAAATATACTACTACAGACCTGTTTATCTCATCTGCAAATGAAATATCCATACCTCTATGAAAATTTGCTCCTGCATTCATAAGTCCAAAAGGCATCTTTGCATACATAAAAGTTGTATTCTCTTAATCATCATGATATACCAATATCTGGTTATAGCCTGAGAAACCATCTAGCATTGACATCCTTTGTGATCCTACAATGTTTTGCAAAATATGATCCATTTTGAGAAGTGGATAATTATCTTTTAATGAAGCATTATTCAAGTTCCTGAAATCAATGCATATCCTAATTTTCCCATTCTTCTTTCTCACGGGCACCAGATTAGCTAGCCACTTGGAAAACCTCAATGGTACTATGATCTTTGCTTCAAACAACCTTTTGATCTCCTTTTCAATTAATGACAAAAGCAATGGATTTATCCTTCTCAATTTTTGCTTGAAAGGTTTTTCATTTTCTTTTATTGGTATGGTATGTTGAATAACATTTGGATCATAGCTTTTCAAATCGGCATAACTCCATGCAAAAATATCTACATATTTCTTCATCAAAACTAAATATTTTTGTTTTTCCTCAAGAGAAAGAAATTTGGACAACTTGACATTCTTTGGATTTTTTACACTACCAAGATTATAAGTCTCAACCTCCTCATCATCAGATTTCATCTTCAGAATTTGGGCCACATCATTCTGGTCAAACAACTTCTCAAGAGGAATCAATCCCTTTGGAATACAATTGTTTTTGAGCTGAACAACTTTGGTATTGGATTTTGTTTCAGCAAAGATGTTTTGCTGGTCAACTTGAATAGATTCAAATTTTTCTTTCAATTCCAAGAAATTTCTGACTTGCTGATCATTATCAAACACTTGCTAGTTTATTATGTTATTAGGTATAGCAGGTCTATGCCTAATTTCAACTTCATATATATTGCTGGAATGAAATGGAATTATAAATAAACTTGCTGAAACAACCAAAGAATCTGCAACACTGTTTTGTTCTCTAGGTTTGATGGTGAAATTATATTCTTCAAAATTTTCCAGTAATTCAAGAATTATATTTCTGTATGTTGTCATTCTAACATCTTTGGTTTGATATGTGTTGTTAACTTGTTTGATGATCAATTCAGAATCACCAAAAACAAAGATTTTCTTAGCACCTAAATTCTTCAAGACTTCTAAACCCAAAACCAATGCTTCATACTCTTCCATATTATTTGTGCAATTGAAATTGAGTTTATAAGAGAAAAACTTAATTTCATCTCTCGGGCCAATTATCCATATGCCTGCACCAGATCCATCTCTTCCTGCAGTACCATCAAAGCTCATGTGCCACCACCCTTTCTTGTCAATTTCTTCAACTTGTTGCTCCTTTTCTGCATGCTAATTTTCTATGTTGTTGGTGATTTCATTGAAGAGTATAGATGAGCCCAATTCAGTCTCCATTGCATATACTAGAAAATTTTGAGGTTTGTCTTTTCTTCTAACCATATATGCCATCCTAGACTCTTTGTATAATCTCCTTTGTTCACCAAAAACCGGGATAGTATCATAGGACATATCCATCTGAATAGTTCCTTTCACTTTGGCAGTCCATGATCTTGATAGTAACATGCCAAAATTTGGTGGAATATCAACCACAATAATATCCATCAATATAGTCTTAGCAGGAATTTGACTTAAAGCAACAACCACATCTTTTATTAGACCTATACATTTCACTCTTTTTGAATCAAATGAAAACAAGTCTTTGTATGGCCTGGTTATGTCTAAACCCAATCTTTCCATGATGACCTTAAGAATTAAATTGTGTGATGCCCTTGAATCTAACATAGCATTATGTACTGTCATGTCATGGATGTTTAAACTCACATAGAAAGGTGGCACCTCTTCATTCTTCTCATCTTCTTCTCTAGGCCCTAGGAACACAATAGGATGATCTTCATGCAAATTCAAAATATCAGATGATCTAGCTTCAACATTAAGCATTCTAACAATTTTCTTTCTGTATTCCGTAAATTTTATTATTTCTCCAAAGGGGACAACAATCTTTATCTTTGAGATTTCATTCTCCAAGTTGAAAATTGGTTCTGTCTTCTCAACTTCTTGTGCAATGGTTTCTTTCTTTTGTTCTGTAACCTTTGGAGCATCTTTCTTCGGCTGATTTTTATTTGCAACTATAGGAACATTTATGTTTCTCAAATTATACTGATTTTGCATCTCTAGAATAGCATGTTGATAACCTTCTAAGTATTTTGATTTTGGCTCAGTTTCATCACCATGAAAGTCATTATAAGACTCATCATGTTCTTCTTTTGTTAAAAACATTCATTTCTCATCTTCATGTAGAAAATGAATGGTATCTGCTCGGACTTCTGGTGGCATTTCCTCATCATCACTAGGTTTTGATGGAAAGGAGGCCTAACTTGTTGGTCAATCTAATTTTTCTATTCTCTTTGCCTCTGTTGGATTTGAACCCTTTTGAAGTTTGGATTTCTAACTTGTGTCTCAGGTTGTGCAGCAGGAGGATTATTTCCAAGGGCTAATCTATCCATGAGTCTTTCCATTGTTCTCGTCGTGGTATCAAATTTAACATCAGAAGAGGTGGAAGGTTGTTCTTCCTCCTTTGACTTTCTTTTAGCCATTTTAGATCTTTTTGCTGCAGCCATATTAACTTCCACTTTCACAACATCATTTTGCGTGTCAGCTATGGTAACAGATTCTCTCTTTCTTACTAGGATGGAAAACTCATAACCAAAGGCTTCAACATAGTGTAACTAAGAAGCTCCTGGGGGAGGCTTAATGTGAGTAGGAATGGAATTGTAGACTTTATTCAATATTTTTGAAAAAACTTGCATTGATTCATGGCTGGCCTTCTTCAAATTATTATATTCAGTCAAGGCTTGTACATGATTAACTTTACTTCCCCATTTCCTTAAGAATGCATCTTCTAATTCATTCCAATTATGTAAAATCCCAGGGGTTAAAGATTTGAGCCATTTCTTCACCTCACCAATGAACTTTGTACAAACAGTCTCATTTTAACATCTTCATAATCTACCTCTTCCAGGTCTATAAAGTCATTGAACTGGTCAACATGTTGTTTTGCAATTATCCCCTCCTCACTTCCAAAAGTTTTTATTCTAGTGGAGTACCCTTGAGGTAAGTCATGAAGTACCACTGGTAAAGAAAGAGGAGCATATCTAGTAGGGGCGGCCATAGCAGAAATACTAGCATAAATTCCAATAAGAGGGGTAAAAATGAAACTAGTTGGGGTAGTGATGAAAGCATATGTACTCGAAGGGGCTTGAGTGACAGAGACTTTTGTTTTCAAAGTAAAGGTACGTCTTTTAGGTAAAGGGAAACTAATTTCTTTTCTTGACAAAAGTTCAAAAAGATCAATTTCTTTTAGTTTTTCTAAAGACTCTTGTTCAAGTGACAATTCTAATGCAACAATTTCCCAAAACCTATCTTTAACTTCTTTAGGAATCTCAAAAATAGAATCTAACTCGAGTTTTGGTAATCATTCTCTGATTTAGATCTGAGCAATATAGGCTTATACTCTTCATCAAATCTAATACCTTAAATATATTGAATATCTTTAGAGGGTAATAGGTAGATCTTAAGAGAAATGAAGTACCTGATTTTGATGAGCTAGCATCTTTTCTGCGAATTTTTTTCTAGATAATCAACTATTTCTGGTGGATAAGGGTCTAGATTTCTCCTCGTATGAATCTTCTTAGAAGCCACCTTTAAGTTGAAAGTACCAGTGGAGTCGCCAAGGTAGAAATGCAACCTCAAACAATTTGATCTCCTGCTACCTTCAAGAGCTCAACTTTTGAAATGAAACATCCAAGATGATATAACTTTCGGATTCCCGATAGACGCACCAAAATGTTATCACTTGGTTGGGACAAGTTGGGTTGTATCAACCTTCAACCAAATGTAACTATTTCAAACCAAATTTACGATGGAAGTTAGTCCTTCCAATCTGAGAGGGATTTCTCAAAATATTTATAAAATGACTTGTGATAAACTCAAAATTCAGAGGACTAACTCTGATCTCCTTTTGTGATTTTTGTAGGTGAAAAAAAAATGTGATAACTACCACCATTGGGCATGGAGTCAAATTAAAACAAAAAATGATCAACAACAATTTCTAATGGAAGCTAAGGCATCTATGTCTTTAAAACTGATAAAAATGAACACTCATAGTGATACACAGCAAATGAAGGAAATTGGAGCTGTATGACAGATTTCCAAGTAATTAAGATACTATGTAAAACTGTTAAGATTAGGTATGTTCTATGCTAGAGCAATTTATTTATATTTTCACAGTTAGCAATCACATCAGCATTATGATAAACTGCAGATAGAACATAAATATAAAACGCAGAAGACAAGCCAAGCCAAGAGGACACAAGATGTGGCGCGAGCCAGGGACAAACCCCACAATGTGTGGGGAAACCCTTTGATCAAATCTTCTTTTATCTTCAAAGATCAGCAGAGAAAGAGAGAGAGAGTACATTTACAACAAAAGTCGATATTTTGACTTATCTAGATCTAGCATAGATCATTTCGTATCAAGATGAGATCAGTTGAAGACATTCTACTTAAACTGATTCTCAAGGTGACTCCTTCACCTATCATCGTGCTGCATTTCGTCCATTTGTTGCACCTTACTGTGTAGCACCATCATGTTGCCCATGATCAGCATGCTGCTCATGCTCTCATACATCACTGTGCTGCCCATGATCTTCATCATGTTGCCCATGCATCATGCTGCCCATGATTACTTATATCATAGCTGCATCCTTATGATAATATGTCCTTCTGCCTGCATAGATATTTATTGCCATAACCTGCATGTATATACCTTGCCATGTATATATGTTGTACTACGAATTTGCCTGTGTATATGAGCATAGGTCAAAATATATGAGCATACAACATATAACTTGTATTACCCCAGCGTATGTATTGTGTGTGACCACGCTGCCAGATCTAGGGCCTGCGTATATATATATATATATATATTCTTGTCCTGCATTCAAAATTGGTCAACACATTGACCCAATACACAACAACCTTGCATCCAAATCTGTTGTCCCACGCTGCCCTTGACTGTTCCTGGTTAGGGCACTTCAGCACACTGTAACAGCCCTCAAACAATCCATGAACAATCCTCAATCCCTGCGGCCCACCTTAGTGTGATCCCTCTGCTTCTATGCTGGAGATTAGGGCACAATACAGCCCCAAAACAGACCCATGCAAGTGATTTGCTGTGGTGGTATGGCCTGCGGCCTACCACACAGCCTACCTGTAACTTACACTCCACCCAAACAGAGTTCTCTTGCCCTTTCAACGTGCCACAGCAGACCTGTCCTTCTCCTTACCTAACTCGGCCTCCCAACAAGTGTGAACAGACTTCAATACAGCTCCAAAAGACTCCTACGCTGCCTCTTTCCCACACTGAAGTGTCCTCGGCCTGCAGCCCAATCTAAGATAAGAAGTCCGAGTTCCTTTTCTGGGGATTAGGCCTCTTCTTAACAATGATATGACCTGCGTATAAGAGTCTTCAAGAACTGCGTATAAGGTATCCATGATCAACGTATAAGGTCTCACTATGAACAGTGTATAAGGTCTCTGTTTGTTGTGTAGATCATCCTCATAAGCCTACGGCTTACTATGGTTAGGGCATCACTGCAGTTAGGGCATCATCTTTAGGTCAACGTATCTTCATTGTGTCTCTCCTTCACCAAAACCCAAAGACGTGGAGAGGAGGAGACTATTCATGAAGATGTGTGTCAAATGACATCAAATCCTCATCTATTTATACTAAAATGAGGATGATGAATAGACACGTCGGTTGGGCTTCTAGAGCCTACATAAGTGCTGGTCGGCTTGATAATAATTACATAAACAAAATAAATTCATATCTCCATAAATACTTATCAGAATCGGATGATCTTTGGAACAATTCTACACCTCTCGACGAGAGGGATCCAACAAAAATATCAGCTGTCATAAATAAGCTAACCCACATGGAGTTTGGCCCTAGTTGCCAATTTAACACTCCCTCTCAACTAGGGAGAACTCCATCCGGTGATCCATAAGTCCGAC
>APFE031432436.1:84915-104943 GCA_000404065.3 Pinus taeda | reverse complement strand
TGGGTTAATTCTAGAGTTTTCTAGAAGCATTTGTTACGTGGCTTGTTCGCTCCAAGTGGTTCATGCATCCCATCATAGGAGGAACTAATCCCTTGTTGAGAGGAGCTATCCCTTTGAAGGAGGACTCTATCCCTTTGAAGGAGGAGCCGGTAACTGATCTCCATTGCACTATAAATTGAGGCATTGGGTCAGTGGCCAGAGAGGTTAGAAGCTGAACTTTTGAGGGTAAATGCTAGTGAAATCAAGACTTCCTATTTGAGCTTAAGAGGAGAGATCACATACCTTTTTGGCTTCATTGGGGAGTGGGTGAAGCTTGTCAAAGTAGAGGAGACTTCTTGTTGGACCCTGGGAGGAGCTTGTATAGCGTCAAGGAAAAGGTTGTAAAGTTCTTCTTCTTTTGAATTAATACAATCAGGCTCATTTTTCTCAACAAGTATCTCATGTTATTTGTTTCATGGACTTCTTGACTTTCATGTTAAATATGTTTTATAATATTGGTTATTCAGGTGTTATTTAATCATTTGCATTGTTTGTGTTTGCAGGTTTGCAACAAAGGAACTTACTTGGATCAAAGGAGCAAAGGCATCCCCAAACTTGCGTTGGACATAAGGTAGGCCTTAAACACACTTATTTGCCATTATTTATAAAAGCACATTTAGAGAAAGATAGTGTCTGGTTGGTTTTCTTGTCATTAGGTCTTCTTTAGATTCTAGGAAGGTCTATCTTGTCCGCAAGATTGACTCATTTCGTGTGACAAGGCCAACAAAATGAATTAGCACAAAAAGCTAATCAATGCATTATGGGCAGATTGGGTGAGTAGTAAGAATTCTCTTGGGCTTTCTCCTTTTCAGATTGGGTATGGAGTAGGTAATGTTTTTCCTTCATCATTAGGAGTACTGATCATAAAATTGTTACAAGAAGTGGGAAGTGAGGAGAATGATATTCAGCGCCAGATCAATCAAATGATTTGCCTACAGCAGACACGGTATGAGGTATTTCAGAACACCTCTAAGCTTCATGAGAGGACATAGATAATCTATGATTGGAAAACAAAGGAAGATGACTTTAAAATTGGAGATGTGGCACTTCGTTGGGATGCTAGAAATGAAGACAAGGGTAAGCATGGTAAGTTTGAAAACCTATGGAAAGGCCCTTGTTAGATTTCATTTTTTCGAGGAAAAAATTCTTTCTTGTTGGATGAGATGAATGGAGAACCATGCCTAGGACCAGTCAATGGTAGGCTCCTGGAGCACTATCTTTTTTTAATTATCCTGGTTTCATTGTGCATACAGTTTAATTTTTTGCAAGTGTGAAGTAGAAGATCACTGGAGTTCGGAGCCCGAAGTGAAGGCCATGGAGCTTCACTAATTTTTTGCCATTTTTAGTTTAGTAATCAATGAAGTATGTAAGTTTGAGTTAGTTTGAGTTATTTGAGTTTTCAACATTTACTCATGCTTTTTAGTTTAAGTTTTTGACCATATTGGCCCATATGGTTAGGCACTTGGTCTATGGTGTTCTTAACACCTCCAAGGAGATGCCATCCCCAAGTAAGGTCGATGTTACAGTTAGTATTTTTGTACTACCATCAGTGATTAAAACTCCTCTTTTATATCATATTAGTGTCCCATGTTGAAATTTTTTATCATTCCACCTAGGTCATCATGTAAAAATTTACTCACTTATGGTAGGCCAAGTCAAAATCCCATTGTCCCTTAAAAAATTATTGTTTGCTGGCCCACCTTCCTATGTCTTACTGAGCATACATTTGTTTTTAAAATCTCATGTCATCATGTCTTCTGTCAGTCAAGTCTACATGAAGTCTGGTTATTCAAGGTCCCATTAGGTCATTAGGTTTCATTCCTCCAAGGTCTAATAAAAACACCATTCACTGCATAAGGCCAACAAAAGCATGAGAGTGAAAGAAATAATATCCCTTTTTCATTCAAAGAGGATTTGCAAACATGTCACTATGGTTTCCATAGCTTTAATTTTCATTCCAAAAGTATAAGTTTTGTTTCAGACTGTAATTTTATTTCAAAAAGAGAGATGTAATAATTATATTTATTTATGTAATTTTATGTTTTTGATATGTAATAAGTCATTATTCCTAGTTGTTTACTCAAACTCTATTGCCAAAATCATCCAAGTAAATTCAAAAGTAAATATTTCCAAAACTCCAGCATCATCGACCTGCAAAGGAAATTAGAAAAGAGGTCAAAAAGGTTAAATGAAACATTACTAAGTGGGTTTTAAATTTAAAACATCAAATTCACTCATCTATAAAGGACTTCTTGGCTTCAATATCAACTTCACTTTCCTCTTACCACTGATTGAGCGAACCCCAAGAGACCCTTTTCACAGTCCAGGGTGAAAATCAATAGAACAGAGTAGGCATTGTACATTCTCTTCTGGCACTACATGTTCTCTTTTGGCACTGCACGTTTACCTAGCATTTTGCATTTCCTTAAGGTGCTATGCATTCCCTTAAGGTGTCGCACGCTTGCATGAGGTGTTGCGCACTTTGCATTCACGTTGCGTGTTTGTCCAGGAAGGCTACAGTCACCTCCTCAACTCCTCCATGGTGCATTCAACCTCCAAACAAGTAAGTAGTAGCTAAGGAATATGTTTTTCTTCCTCCTCAAGTCACTCCCAAAGTGTTTAAAAGGTTTAAATTGAATATCCGGTTTAATTCTATATATAAACCCTAGATCTCCCCCAAAAACTACCTTGCACTCTCAATCCCTTTTATACACTCCCCTACACCTTCCTTCCCTTTCCCTAAACCCGTTTATCCCAGGTACCCTCTAAACCTTTGTCCCAAAACCCTAAGTCCTAGGTGATTTAATTACCTAGGCTCGCAAACCCCTTATATTGCAAATAATTTCCCCCATCCACAAGCTAAAATATTACTACCCTATATCCCTCTCCATTACATATATATCCCTTCACCCATCATCTTCATACTTACTCTTCCCCTTTCATATTTCCAAAAATGTACATTCCCACTACCTTATACCTCCCTAGGGTTTGATATTAAACACCATGGCCGATGGGGAATACAAACCACACAGTGTGGAAGAGGAAATAGATAGAGAAGAAACAAAGGTCAAGAAAATACACAAAGGGGGAAAAACACACAGATTTGAGCCCATGGATCTCAGGGAACTCTTGGTACCTCCTATCACTATGACATCCTTAAAATGGCTAGGCTATTATGATTTCTTTGAGCAAGTCCAGGAAGTCAAACACCATCCTATGTTGACTAGGCTCTTCATAGCTAAACTCCAAGACAACCAAGTCACTCTAGCACGTATCCCTTTTACTTTATCTACTGCCATTATATATGCTGCCACTGAGATCCTAGATGTTTGGGAGAAATGGTTTAAAAAAGGTGATTTGGAGAGACATTATTCTGAGCCTTACATGAAACCAAGGTACCAAAATGAACGAAGGGGCTATTTTCCTTTTTCAAAGCCCCTTGACAGATATGCCCCAATGATGAAAATTATTATGAAATATTTTTCATGTGAAGGTAGATCTTCTAGGCTCTATTACTATCACATCCGACTTTTAATGCATTTCACTAGGGTGAAAATGCTCAATATACCCTACTATCGTTTCCGTGGTGTTGAGAAGATGGCCTACATTGCCCAAAAGACGGAGTATAAATATCAAATGAAGAGTCTCTTTCATCATTCCCTCATTAAAATCATTGTCCTTTATCATCTCAAGGAACTCAACATTGCATGGAGTACCTTCATAGCGAATCCCATAGTCACTCCTTCATCTACTTAGAATGTTCAAAGCATCCCTCACCATCTCATCCTTCCACCTCCATTCCACCATCTCAACCCATAGATCATCCATCCTCATCTGATGAGTCATCCTCACCATCACCTCCACCATCACCATTCCATTAGTATTTTCATTCACCTAACATAGATGAAATCACAGAGCAAGAAAACAATAAACAAGGTGAGGCTAGCAAACCTAAAGGGGCTTATTTGGGCACTTTGACACATACTTATCAGAGGGGACATAGGCAGGTGTTTTCCCCACAAATTGTGGGAGGGGCCTTGCCTTCTTCATAAAAAAAAGATGTATAGAAGGGCAAGGAAAATATTATAGAGACATAGATCTAGCAACAAGAGGAGGACCTGCATGAATAGAGTAGGAATTTGACTTAGTTGACCTAAGTGAGCATGATGACAATGAGAGCACAAACATTGTCATCAAAGAAAATTATGCACTCATTAGGGAGCTCTAAGTCAACTCACAAAGGGAAAAATACATCATCTCCTATTATGAGCAAAAAAACAAGCAGTTTGACCAAACATGAGCTCATGGAGATTCAACTTATCAAGGTAAAGAGGGAGGTTGAAAAGGCTAAGGCTTTACTTGATGAAGCATATGGAGAATATAGTGACGAATTGGAGGAACATGTTCCTAGAAGAATGCCAAGGACCAAAGGACCAAAAAGAGCATTGGAGCTAGAAAGATAGAAAGAGGATGAACCAGCTAATGAGCTCACCTTAAATGAGCAATTTACCAAAATGATCAATGAGAATGGGGAGAATTGGCTTGAGAGGGTGAAAAACCATCTTTAAAATCTCCTAGACAGGGCGAAAAGGGACACTAACATTCAGAGAAAGATGGCAAAGTATTATTGTTGAAGAAATCGAACAGCAAGGGTAAAGTTCAAGGATACTAGGGAAAGAATTGAAGCCCTAACTCACCAAGAAGAAAATAAGAAGCTTGATATACTTTCCTATCTTTCTTGTCTTTTTTGAGGCAATTTCATATCAACTGTTTGGTCAAATGCGTAGCACCCTAGGTGCTACACACTTTTTTGAGGAATTTTTTGGAGGAATGGAAGCCACCATTGGATTCAGAAGAACTAATACATCTAGGAAAACCATGTGTCCAGCCATGGAATGCAAAACTGGCAAGTGAGAAAGGCAAACAACCACATAAAAATCATATTTCTGCCTCATTTCTGGACCAAGCACTGTGCGTTTGAGTAGTCTTGGGAGAATAGAATTTTGAGGGGTAAAATCAAGCCCATCTTTAAAGCCAGAGGAATTTTTGGAAACTATACAAGATACTATTTCCAATGAGCTATCTTAGGATCAATTTCAACATTAGGAAAGGAGGTAAAAGTGAGCTTGAATATGGCACTGCGCATTTGACAGTTGGCCCATTGTTTCACTGCTTCTCTCCAAATTTGATTTTTATCTATGGGAAACCAATGTTTCATTGATGTAATTGATGTGGATGATGTAATTATTATGTTCTTACTATTACCCAGGGTAAGTACATTAGGTAAATCGCCTCCATGACTTGTAATGAATTAGTTCACTTAAGTTAGGGATGATTCAATTTGACCACCCTATACTCTAGTTATCAATTCAGTTTTTGTTGTAGCTACTCCTCCTCTCATGGATTCAACCCCTAAGGCTAGAATGAGTTTGCTTTAGGCCTATATCATGTAATTTCTTATTCATTCTATAGGTTGGACTCTATTGGATGTTTTACTAGCATTTTAGACTTTGACGTGGAATATATTAGATGAGTTACAACTATTTTGGTGGGATTCCTGTCACATGGTATTTGATATTGTTTCTTCTTCAGTTACATGTGAGTAAATGTTTTGTACCTTTTGCAATCCATTTCACTTCTAAATATGTTTGATTTTCAAGGTGTGATAAGCAAAATACATCTTCTATGCTCTGTTTTAGGAAAATCATCATAATCGTTTTATTTCTTCAGTTTAAAAAGAATTCATGATTTTCATGCTCTTTTTAGCATCTCACCAATGTAAGCCATTTCATCATTATACTTTAAAGTGTTAAAGTAACTTTCCTACCTTTCCCCATCAGATGTCTGCAATTATGATTCTCTTTTTACCTGACCTAGTTCATTCTCTAACCTAATTCACTCATCCAGCGACTACCCCAGTCAAATCAAATCAAACAACATTGAGCTACAATATCTAGCCTAAAACCCTAATCTATCCAACCCTCTTAGCTGTGATTCTTTGGAGAGAGCCCTCCCTAGCTTGGTAGGGCTAGCTACCAAGTCAAAAGATTGGTTTTTGGTTACCTTAGGTGGACTCTTCATCAACCTTGGAGATCCGGAGGAGTGTTAACAGGGTCCATCATGGAATGCTGAGAGGCGGTCGAAGATCTCCTCTTACCTCACACGTCTCCTTAGGATCGAACATGGCCCCAATCTGAAAACATTTCCCCCAATCCAAGTGAATGGGGCACTTTTCGTAACAATCTTGCTCTTCTCCTTAGGGGATAGATTAGGAGGGAACCTCTTAGAAACCATGTAGTTGGCTATATAACTAAACTAAGGAGAAAGCACCAAGATGGAAAAGAGATGTTCATCTGGAAGTTTATCATCCACCATTTCTTCCTTTCCTATAGATAAGGTTAGTCTTGACAAGAAATTTGCAACCACATTCTCTTTCCCTAGTTTATCAATAATACTCAAATCATACTATTGTAAGAATAACAACCATGTAATTATCCTAACATTGACATCAGGTTTATTAATTAAGTACTTAATGGCTACATAATTAGTGTGAAAAAGATTAGATAACCATTGATATAATGCCTAACCTTCTTCAAAGACACGCCATTGCCAAGGGTTCCTTTTTAGTGAAAGTGTAATTTAACTCGGCTTTGGAAAGCGTTTTACTGATGAAATAGATAACACCTAAGGAATACCCTACAGCTTTGTCTGAGGCATCTGTGTGTATATGGAAAGGTAATGCCCAGTTGGGGGCCCTAAGGATGGGTGTTGTGGTCAGCTTTTCTTTCAATACATGGAAGGCTTATTAACAATTGTTTATCCAAAACAAATATGAATCTTTAGCCAACAATTCAAAAAAGGGCGAAGCCAATTTACTAAATTCTTTGATAAACCTTCTGTAATACCCATTTAATCCAATAAAACTCCTGACATATCTTTGTTTTTTATGGATAGGGGCCTTTTTAATGATGGAAATTTTGTTTGGGTCAACCTATATCCCTTACTTGGATATAGAATGGCCAAGGACCATCCCTGCATTCATATAGAATTCACATTTCTCAGGACTCATTGAAATATTCATTCCAATCCATTTATTTAAGACTTTTCACATATTAGAAAGAGATTCCTCGTAAGCACATCCATAAGGAGTGAAATCATTCATGTATATCTCAATAGAGTCATTAAGAAATTTAACGAAGATACTCAGAACTTCCCTATGGAAAGTAGCAGGGGCATTGCATAGAATGAATGGAAGAACTTTATAGGAAAACATACCCCAAAGACATGTAAGTGTCACCTTACCTTAGTCTCCAGGGATGATCTAGATTTGGTTGTATCCACTAAATCCATCCAGGAAGGAGAAGAATTTATTCCCTGCAAGGCCATCTAGGACTTGGTCAATAAAGGGAAAAGGAAAATGGTCCTCCTTTGTAGCTTTCTTAAGTTCTCTGTAATCAACATAGATACTCTACTTCCAATTTTTATTAAGGAATAAAACAAGAGGTGACACCCACTCACTATTTGAAATGGGGTATATGAACCCTGCATCTAGTAAATTATACAACTCTTCTTTCACAATATCCTTAAGAGTTAGGTTCATCCTTCTCAGGGGTTGGTGCACAAGCTTGCATCCCTCTTTGATGTAAATATGATGAGTATAGACTAAGCGATGCACACCTTTCATTTCCTGATAATCACATAAGAGTGGCTGGTAACCCCTAATACATGTTCCATAACAGGAACGACCCTCACGTAGGAGTGGCTGGAAACCAGTACATGTTCCTATCTAATGACTTAGAGAATATCTTGTACAAGATAAATAGAGATCTCGTAATAACATAACAAAACCATAAATGTACATCTCTCATCAACATCAGTGAACAACATCCCACATCAAAACATAAAGTGCAAGGATCATATCAACACAATGCAAACTCATAATAATGATTATGCATCACATTGAGCGAGAATCGTAACACATATCATAAGCCATTAAAATAAGTATAATGCAACAACATTGTATATACCTTAGCACTATGGATGCATGAATAATGGGCTCCTCTGTTGTTGGCCTGTTGTATTGTCAAATCTTGTGGCATCGATCACCATAAAAATGTGTGCTCCCACATTAAGTATTAACACCTGCAATAGAATATAAGAATTTGACAAAAAATCAAAGAATCTGTTGCATAATCTCACACTGCCATTGAGTTTGTGTCACTAAGAGGTATAAAATCGACATAAATTTTGTCCGATTTGGACACTAGGAAAATTTGGCCCCTCTCAAAGTTGGGCTCAAGCATGATTCCACCTCTTTCTACTCCCGCTCATGGTTCCACCTATAAAAAATTAAAAATTACAGTCTCAGACTATGTGCCCACTCCTCCATTGCTTGGGTGCACTGGTGAACTGAGTTTAAATATTAAAAGGTTGGCATGTTTTTCAAAAACTTCATTGGGTGGAGTGGTTAGAGATCCAATTATTGTGGAGGGGGTCAGGCAGTCAAACCCCACCCCCTGCCATTTTACATAATGGAATTAATTTTTTTTGTAATGGAGGCCGATTTGAGCCCACATTGGGTGGCCCACCCACCTCACCTATCACCTGCTCTAATGGTGGCCCATATATTTAACATGTGTAGTTGTTGTGGATGAGTCTGTTCCCCAAGGGTCAGCCCACATATTACTCCTTTGTGTGTGTGATAATGGCTCATCCAAATTGCACGGGGTTCTACCAAATATGGGGGGAGGGAATGGGGGTAGTGGACTGCCCCTCCATGATACGTATGTGATAAGGGTCGGGGTGGCGGGGATGATGGCCTACCACCCTGGTTTTTTTTTTTTTCTATAGTTATAACAATATGGCCCTTTTTAAAAATTTAGAATTTGGACTGAAGGAGACAATTTAACTTGATGACAATTTTGACTGGAATCCAGTTGGAGTTGGAAAGATTTTGTCTGCTGGAAAACTTCCAAATTGTGTGTCCATTAAGCCTGCCAAGTCAGCAAAAGTCAACCAAAACTTTGACTGCCTCTATCTTCCTCATCCAGACTTGGATTAAAGTGTAATTCACACCATTGGAAATAGGGTGACGAGCACTTTGATTTGATGTCAAGTTAATCGACTTCATGCCACTTTGAATTTTGAGCCTTTTCCATGCCACTGGTGTCTAGAGATCCACCTAGATCACTTGGATTTCCACAACATAATCAAGGTAGGATATATCCTCATTGTAAACTTGTTGTGCCTAATTATTTTTCAGGTTCGGGTTGGGTTGAGTAGGCATTTGAGGTTGCTTAGGTGGATTTTGGTTAGGAGGTTGTGGATGAGGTTGAGAAGAAGGCAGTAAATTAGGAGGTTGGGTGGTTTGAGGCCTCCACCCTAGTGAGGGGTGGACCCATTGGGAATTTTGGGGTGAACACGGATGAAAAGGAGGGTACCAAGGCTCGAAAGGTGCATTTTGATTTAGATTGTAGTGAGGATAATGTGCACCTCGCATGCCTTCTTGATATGGCCAAGGAATTGGGGGTTTACTTTGGTTAATGAAGCACAACTGCTCGAACCCGCCTTCTACCCCTCCTTGGTATGTGACCTTTAGACTTGATAGAGAGGGACATTTATCAATTGCATGATTCCCTTCATAAACTAAAAATTCTTCTATGAAATTTAGTATTCCTAGGATTTCTTTTAGTACACCTAAGGAAAATGATAGCTAGTTCCCTCTCTGCTTCCTCTTGCCTTCAAATTATTTTCATAGTATCCATCTACAAGGAAAATGTATGCAACATTTCACTCTTAAAGTATTCCAAAATACTTCCTATCTCATGCTTGATAGTTGTTGTGAAAGAAGAGAAAGTGACCCTTCCTTGGTTAGACCTACCCTTCTTGCTAGTAGCCACAAGGTCATTCTAGAATACAATTTTGATGTCATCATAAGTCAATTGGTAGGCATCTCCTCGAGATAACATTTCAAGGTTTTCCATTACCTCCTCCCTGATCCCTCGAATAAGAACTAGCTTGAGTGACTTAGGATTAAGGGTACAATTGGCCCTCCTATAATTGAGTTGAAACCTTTGCTCATAGTCCTCCAAAGATTCATCAGGTCCAAGGGTCATCCTAAATATTTCCTCCTTTGTTTCTTTGGACCTACAATAATCCTCATATTTGCCATTGAATCCTTCTTGCATTTGGGCCCAAGTAGTGATGTTGCCTACAGGTAGACTCATAAACCAGCATAAGGTTGCTTCTTTGACAATAGAAGGAAACAACTTTAGCTTCTGATCATTATAGGCATAGTCATAGGTCCTACAGACAATAATAAACTCAAACATGCAAGTGTCATGATCCTCATAGTTTATGCCATGGAAATGTGGAAGGGAAACAAGGCCTAATTTTTCATTCTAGCCTCTCCATTGGTTTCTCTGATAGGGAAAAACTCATTGTTCTAGTTTTCATCCATAGTTTGGGCATGTTAGATAGGTTTTTCTTCTCCTCTAGGTTCATCAAAAATTTTAGGTGGCTCTTCTAAAGGACTTTCCAACTCTCCTATAGTCAAAGAGGGAACTTCATAGTCACCGAAGAAGAATGAAGGTTGACTGTTTGAGGAGGTGGGGGTTTTTGGCAACAATTTCCGTTGGTTATTCCTACTGCCACGAGGTGTGAAAGAACAAGTTTTCTCTGTGATATTTTCAATATTTGATCAAATCAATAAGACTAATGCAAAACACTAAAAAAAAAAAAATGATTCTCAAGAATAAACAACACCTACTTAGACACCTCCCGAGCAACAATGCCAAAAAGTGATGAGTCATGGTATTGTACCAAGAATGTTGCAACTCCCAAGGGCTTCTCAAATCAAATTATCAACCCAGGGTTCGTACAAACTTAGACGTGGAAGTTCTATATGAACAATAGGTTATGTTCTACGCATGCCACCCTTAGTCATGAAATCATATCAAGGTGTTTAGAGACCACTCCTCCAACTAAATATAGTGAAAAATTCTCATGAAAGCATAAATGAACATGATTCTAACCATAAAATTGAAAAAGACATTCATTTAAATGTAAACGCTAATTGACATTGCATGAAAGGAAAAGGAGATTCTATTTATAGAAGTAAATCATGCTACTCTACTAGCACATTTAACCATATCTATAGCCTATTTGTATGCATCATTTATCTACTCACACTTACTTGAGAATAAGGAATCTAATTTTTAACATGCCTATGAATAAAAATACCAATTCTAGCTCTGTTTTGCTATTTGATGGTTGCAGTGAGGAAAGGAGTAGGCTGGAGTGGTCTTTAGTCTTCCTTAATCGTCAAATCACAATTTTCAAGCCATTATTCAGCTTAATTATTCTAGGATCAATGTAGGGATAAAAATTGGTTGAAGAAAACACTACTACAAGAGTTGCTACAAGAGGGCCTATTTTGCTACGGGAGACCCTTTTTTGGTATAGGAGAGGGTATGAGAGCATTTTAAGGATGTAAGTGATGTCTTATAGGTTGAGAAAGGTGGGTGAAGGTATAAGGTGATGAATGAAGGGTGTGGGATACCTTTAGCCAAGCCTACTACCCCTCAGAGGTCTATCTTGCACCAAAATTGATGCCCACATTATCCTTCATTTTCCATAACAGAGTAAATTCGGAGACAGAATTTGGAAGTAAGGTGACATACCTAAGAGGAATATGGAAATGTACAGGTGGTTTTTCCACCATTGCAGAACAACATAGTCCCTACATCTAGCCAAAAACATGCACCGATTGGCCAATAATGCAATGAGACAAATTATCATGGAAAATATGAGTTGAATTTGATTAAGATCTATTATATCCCACAACACTATTCTAATCACTCAAGATAATAAAACTAACTCCTAATTTGTAGAGAATAAGAAGGAAATCTAACATTTATCCATTTCTAAGAAATAATAAACAAATAGTTTTGAGTTATTATTGTAGATATTTCCAATCACTCTTCACACAAGATATGGGATAGGAAAGCCTGCAATTAAAAGTTTTTATGATATAATATCTACTAAAACAAGAGAAGGATTGCAATGCTTTGAAGCAATAACAAGAAGGAAATACAAGAGAGGGACTAAAGCCTCTAGTTTGGGCCCAAACCCAATGGTTTCATCCTTCCAAAACTAACTCAAAGGCAGAGCAATGGTAAACTTCTCATTAACAGAAAATAATAGTCCCATACATCATATGAAAGTTAAGAATAAAAATGTCTATACATGGCTTCCATATTGATCTAGTCCAATAATAGATCCATGTCTGAAATAGTCAACATTAAAATTAGAAAATAGAAGGGTATTACATCTTTCCCCCTGTTTTATTCAACATCGTCCTTGGGGTTTGATGTCTAATTATTTTCCTTCTTGAACAGTGTTGGAAATGCCTCCCGCATTTTTCTTCCATCTCCTATGTGGCCTCCTTGGGTGTAAAGTGTTTCCATTTCACTTTAACCTGAGCGATGGCTCGATTATGAGCAAGGGTTCCCTCTGATCTAATATGTGAAGTGGTTCTACTAGGAAATCTCCATTCGGTTTCGCCTTTATCAATTTTCAATAAATTATGTTAGAGTTATCATGAGCATATTTCTTTAACAAAGATACGTGAAAAACATTTTGTATTCTTATATGGCTAGGCAATGCCATATGATATGCTATTGGTCCAAATTTGTCCAAAATTTCAAAAAGACCACATAATTAAGTTGTTAATTTAGCATAGGTTCCTGGCCTCACGATTCTCTTTCTTGGTTTAACTTTTACATACACATGCTTTGCATCCTTAAATCCATTATTTTTCCTCTTTCGATTAGCATAGATTTTCCATTTATCCTGTGTAGTTTTTAAATTGTGCCTGACTTTTTCATCATCTGTTCCATTTCTCGTAGTCCATCGAGTACTAATATTAGGCTATCTTCCGTCCATCTCTAGCTAAGAGGTGTGTGGTATTTTCTCCTATATAATGCTTCAAAAGGGCACATTTTAATATAATATTGGTAACTATTGTTATAGGAAAATTCCACTAGGTGGAGGTAATCTTCCCACTTGGTAGGCTTATCCATGACATACATTCTTAACATGTCTTCTAGAATTTTGTTGGTTCCTTTTATTTGTTCATCGGTATGGGGATGATAAGTTGTACTAAAGCTATGTTGGGTCCCCATCCCTCCAAATCGAGCCTTCCAAAATTTTGAGGTAAATTTAGCATCCCTATCAGATATTACCATTTTTGGTACCCGATGTAATCGAAAAATTTCCCACATGAAGATGTTTGTAATTTGTGTCGTTCCAAATGTAGACTATATTGGTATAAAATGTGTTTCTTTACTTATTTTCTCTACAACCACCATAATGGACACATGTTTCCTTCTTCTTCTTGGAAGTCCCATAATAAATTCTAAAGAATCACTTCACATTTCCATTCTAGAATGGGTAGTGGATTTAATAGTCTAGTTGGGTGTTTGTGGTCTACCTTCACCTGTTGACACTATAGACATTTGGAAAAATATTCTGCCACCTCCTTCTTCATACCAGGCCAATAAAATTATTTTCTTAATATTGTAATCATTTTCTGGTATCTAGGGTGTCCTGCATATGGTTTCTTATGATGATCATTTAATATAAGTTGTTTCAATGCACATACAGTTGTGATGTATAGTTTGTTTTTGTAAGTTAATAATTTTTCTAAATTTTTAGCATAAAAGGGAACTTCTACTTGTTGCAATTTTTGATGAATTTTTTTATAAATGTGATCCTCATGTATAGCATTTTTTATATGTTCAACAAAGTTTGTTGTAGAAATAGTAGCAAAAATTTCCATTAATGCATTTGTATTCCTTCTTAAAGAATTAACCAACTTATTTTCTTTAGCCTTAATATGTTGTATATCAAATTCAATTTCGCTGAGAAAATCCATCCATATAGCTTGTATAGAATTTAGATCTGATTAGCTAAAAAAATATTTACAACTAATGTGATTGGTCACTAGTGTGAACTTTATTCCCACTAAATAGTGCCTCCACATTGTTAAGGCATGAATGGCAACAATCAACTCTCAGTCATATACTACATAGTTGTTTTTCATTTGGTTTCAATTTTATAGACTCATAGGCCACTACACAATTATCCTACATTAAGACTGATGAGCACAAGTATTGCAGCAAGGATGTTGCAACTCCTAGGCTACCAGCGTTAGTTATCAACCCAGGGTTCGTACAAACATGGAGGCGACAGTGCTATATGCACAAGTAAAAGTGAAGGTCCTTCCTGTTGTCACTGTTCATCTGGAGAGAGACCCCAGGGGTTCCAAGCCAGGCTTCTATGGAGTCAAAAGAAGCTTGATTCTTTGATGGAAGAAGAGCAAATCTATTCTAAGAGAGTTACTCTACTACAATAATGAAGAAAACAACATGTAATCCTAAATCACACCATATCCTAATTAACTATTTAAACAGCTATGCTAAGCAGAATTTCTAAATCAACACTAATCTAATGCTACTATCTAAGTTATAGAAGTAAAGAGCATAAAAGCATACTAATGTGTAAGCAAGGAAACTAAACTAAATCTATTTTCACTTTTTTGGTAAAATCAAGCATGCAATTCAATTATTCTTGTGGATGTGGCAGGTGGATGGAAGGTGGTTGAGGATGGCTAGAAGGTCTATGGAGTGTTTATATGGTGTGGAAGGGTCCTAGGAGGCCTTTTGTGAAAGGAAAGGTCACTGATGTTGAAGATCAGGATGAGAACGAACTCATTATGTAAATATGTATTTATTAATATAGAAGTGTGATTTCTGAGTTTGTGTTGTGTGTATTGAGTAATTGAATTATGAACTGTGTGTTAATTAGAGTAATTTTGCATAACATAAGTGTGCAGGGAATTCAAAGAGAATCCAAGAGAGAGGACAATGATCAGAGGAGTATTGCGATGATTGGACAATGTTGGACCCTTATTGAATAACCAAATCAAAGCTCAGGAGTGGCAGAATTTAAATCATATGCAGAACAAAGTTTGGGAATGATTCAAGCAGAAGAGAAATCGAAGATCGAAATCAATGAAAGGAAGAAGTAACAACAACGCACAAGAACCGTTGGATTAGTCGGATCAATGAACATGATTAATGGAAGATGAGTAGTGGAGATCTTATCGCAGGAGATTAAGTTAATAGATGGATGGATCACACCAAGTCCTGTTTCGACAGGAGGATGGAAAACGTCAAGAATGATGGAGCAGTCTTCGTAGGAAGTAAGCAGTATCTCGTGCGTCCTAAAAGCTTTAAACGATATTCCTAAATTTCACGTGAATATCCAAAGTGGGTGACACACAGCATGGGAAAACAACTTTTCTCACAGGCTCTCGATCAGATATTAGTCATGCAATAATTCACGTGAGATTGCGTGATATCCCTCAGATCATGTGGGATTAATCAATGGTGGAGATCGGCCAAGCTAGTTGGTGAGTAGGTCAAGCGATAGTTGTTGGATCAATCGAGACAGATCGACAGTGGAGATGAACCAAGCTAGTTGGTGAGTGGGTGACATGATAGTCATTGGATCAAGTGAGACAGATTGATGGTGGAGATTTGGAGCACCTAAAGTCAAACATTGAAATGAATACATCAGCTATGTGACAAGTGGATGATGGTAATTGGCCAGGTTTGTTGTAGATCGAATGGTAAGGAAATCAACAGGTATAGTCTAATTAAGATGTGATTTATTAGCTTTTTCTTAAGAATTTCAATGTGTTTAGGGGAGTTTCAATGAAACAGGACGAAAAAAATAGTGAGGGTGAGGGTGGACCAAGAGATGGTTGAGGTGGATGAGGTGAAAGATGGATGTTGGCAATGAACTATAGACCTCCTCCTGAAGTACCTGCGATGCTTAAAACATGTGTGTCTTCCAAGAACTATGCAACAAGATACATTCTCATAAACTAGAAAATCATGAACTAGTTTCCCTTATTATGCATGAAGAAAGTGCTTAAGGAAATGAGATTATGAGTGAGATATTATTACAGAAAGCGAGTGATGGAAAAATATGACAATGAAATGAACCATGTATTGAAGCAAGACAACAATATCCAAAGCTCATGCAAGAACAAGAAATTTGTGTTTTTGGGGTGAAGGGTCTCTTCCTCAAGTCATGGTCCCAGAGGGAGGAGGTGAGACCTAATGTTAAAAACATTATGTTGATATTTTTCTCCTTGCTAACCTACTAATTGAAAGAACACACAAATGGAAGCAAACTAAAACACAACCAATCTAATCTACATTGTTGTAATGGAAATGCAGCTACTTAAGAAAATGAACAATTATATCATGAATCTATGCTAGGATACATGTACCATAAAGAGGATCCTTGGCTGCTAGGGTTGGGCCCTAACCCAAGAGCTTTAGCCCTCTGAGTTAACTCAGTGCTGGCTCAAAAAAAAACTCATTCTTATTATCAAAACCATGGATTACATCAAAAACTCTCACAAGTCTCGCAACTTAAAAATAGATTAGAGTGTTGGGCATGGAATCCCACAAACCTTTTTTTGGGGCTCAAAGCCCAAGTTTTGACCCAATATTGTTCTAAAGTACCCACGAATTGTCGGCACGGAGTGTGAAATGTATGATAGAGTCAAAGGGTTGTCCACCCTAGTCTTGTAATGTAATGTCAGCCTACCCATGGTACACAGACCATCAGATTGTATAAATAGAGCGAGGCCCTAACTGTAAAAGATAGCGAAGTAACAAAGGAAGTAGAAGCGAAGAGAAAGAGTTTAAGTGTCTAAGTGTTTCTTGGGTTGTAGGGTAGGAGAAGGCTCTGCATCTAAGTGCACATAGGCCTAGTAGTCCGCAACTATGTGCGCAGGGTGGATTCGAGTATGTAACCAAGGAAGATAATAATAAAGAGAAGTTTTATCTTAATTCCATGTATCTGGTCTTGGGTTATTACCTGTTTGATATAAATGGAAATTATACTATTTATTTAATGCACGCACCTATATGAATGATTTATATTGCTAAGTATACTTTACACATTCAAGTAAGTTAAGTTAATCAACTAACAATGGAATACTAGTAAATCCTTGGGTAATAACAGTGTTCAGCCCCTGATTAGGGTTGCGCGAAGACAACATCTCAGGCTGCGAGGTATGGTTAAGTGCGCGTAACCAGGTTTCCGGGCACTGGAGTTGTCGGATGAGTTCATTTGGTTCGTGGTTTGACCCTGTGTGCATGTGCTATGCACACTTACCCATCCCTCGTAGCGTCAGATGCTGCCTTCGTATAGCCCTACTCGAGGGATGAACGTTGTTATTACCCAAGCCTTTACTAGTATTCCAATATTAGTTGATTAACTTGGCTTACTTGCATGTGTAAAGTATACTTAGCAATATAAATCATTCATATAGGTGCGCGCATTAAATAAACTATAATTGCAATTTATATCATATAGGTAATAGCCCAAGAACAGATACACAGAATTAAGGTAAAACTTGTTTTTATTATTATCTTCCTCGGTTAAAGACTCAACTCTACCCTGCGCACTTAGTTAACTACACACTTAGCTGTAGAACCTTCTCCTACCCTACGACCCACGACACACTTAGACACTTAGACTCTTTCTCTTTGCTTCTAATTCCTTAGTTACTTTGCTACATTTTACACGCAGAGCCTCGCTCTATTTATACAGTCCCATGGTCTGCAAACCATGGGTAGGCTGAAATTACATTACAAGACTAGGGCGGATAACCCTGTGACTCTATCATACATTTCGTGCTCCATGCCCGCAATTCGTGAAGAATTTACAATAGTATTGGATAAAAAATTGGGTTTTGAGCCCCAAAACATGCCTTGGGGGGATTCCATGCCCAACAGGCCCCCAATAAAAACATCGTGACTCACCCTTGAGTCACTTTGTCAGTGTGGCAATCTTGGTGCAGAGTCCCTCCAATTGTTCTCGAATCGTGCTGGGGTCAGCAGTGCATTGAGCCGCTGCTTGCTAAATCTGTTGCATCCGTTGCGCTGAGACCTCCGTTTTTGAATCGTTTCCATACATCTGTACCAATATCTGCTGCATATGTTTATTTTCCCATTCCTTTGTTAGGATCCTCAGAGTGTGAAGACTATGCTTCAGCCGGCTAATCAAATAGTCAGCCCACCCATGTAGGGATTCAAGTGGCTTCCATTCACTTTGCCTGGGAAGGGTTCTCCATTTAGTTTGACTAGCTAGACCATGCCTATGTCTGTAACCTCCTTAACGACATATGGTCCCAACCAATGCATTCTAAGTTTTCCCAAAAAATTGTCAACTTATTGTCATACAACAACACCAAGTCATTTACCTTGAAGGTGCACAACTTTAAATGGTGGTCATGCCAGGATTTTTCGTGCTACTTTTGGACATGCTGATGAAAACCAGCCAAGAACTATCCCTCCTCAAGTTCTTCCAATTGTGCAAGCCTTTCCTCCAGAACTTTGTGGTCATTCATCCCTATGAGTGCTGCTTTGCATAGACTATGTACGATATATTACATTGGCATAATAGCTTCCACACCATAAAATAACTAAAAAGGTGTTTGTCCCGTCAATTTCTTGCACATTGTTCGATTAGCCCATAGCACTGTAGGTACACTAGGTCCCAATCGCTTCAATTCACATTGCACACTTTGGTCAGCACAATATCCAATATTTTGTTGAATGCTTCTATAGTCCCATTGGCTTGTGGGTGATATGGGGTACTTTTTGATGATACACCTAGAACTCTTATTTCAATGCACTGATGGTTTCATTCAGGAAATGTGTTCCACGATCACTCATTAAGATTTTTGGACAGCCAAATAGGTCAACACATTTTCAAACAAAAACTTCACAGCCATAGTAGCTATGCAGTCTTTGACTGGCTGTGCTTCTGCCCATTGTGTCAGGTATTTCATCGTGATGATGATGTAGCAAACGCATGTCTTTCCCTGAGGTTTGATAGGTCCCACAAAGTCAATTTCCCATTTCTTGAATGGTTGCAATGTCATTTGTGGATTCAACGACATGTCGTCCCTTCGCGATTTTTTTCTAGTCCTTTCACATATATCACAGGCCTTACAGTGTGCTTTTGAATCCTAGTGAAGGGTTGACGACCACAACCTTGCACAAATAATATTTTGTATGATTGTACGTCCTACATTTTCTCCTCCTGCAACACCCCCATGTGCTTCTCGAAGGATCTGATTTCGTTCAAATTCAAGTACGTATCCTTGCAATATCTCATCATTTCCCATTTTGTATAGGTGCCCTGCGATGATATAAAAATCCACCACACGCACCACCAATTCCTTCTTATGTTGGATGGAGTATTCCTTCGGTGCAATCCCTGTTGTCAGAAAGTGGATTACATCTTTGAAGTTCCCGTCTGCGACGCGCACCGCAAAGAGTTGTACGTTAGGTAATCCTTCCTCCAAACTAGTAGGTTCCTCGCATGTCTCAATACACGATAAGTAATCCAGTCCTACGTTCAGGCATCTAGGTTTTACCACAACCTCAAAGTCATATTCTTGGAACAATAAGATCCACCTACATATGCACTCCCCCACCATAGGCTTATTGGCTATGTACTTTAGCATGGAATGGTCATTATACATCTTGAAATGTCCTTCTAGCAAATAGTGTCGGTACCTTTGGAGTGGGTACAGCATCGCCAATTGCTCATTCTGGGTTGTGGAATAGTTCTTCTCGGCTTTGGAAAATCCATGACTTGCAAACGCAATAGGATTATCGAAGCCTTCTCCGACCTCTTGTGTGAGCACTGCTCCTAGCGTGATACACGACACATCAACATGAACATGAAACTCCACATCCCATTTTGGGAAGTCCAGGATTGGAGCGGAGGCCAATTTTACCTTTAGGACATCCAAGCTCTTCATGCAATCATCATTCTAGCAAAATGTGACATCCTATTTCAATAGTTTCTCCATTGGTGCAGTGATTTGGG
>APFE031432436.1:36786-81723 GCA_000404065.3 Pinus taeda | reverse complement strand
AAGGCCCTTCTCTCCAATATGTCCAAGCCTTTGATGCCACAACATGGTCTTCTCTCCAGAGACCACTAGATTTTCTGCTCAATTTTCAGGAACCATAGAACTATTGCACCCATCAACAACAGTTCTACATTGCAGCTTGTACAGAGTTCCAATCCGAACTCCCCGCATCAATACCAATGCTCCTCGAACCATCTTGCAGGTATCCTTCTCGAACACTGTCTTTACACCTGCATCATCCAACTTGCTTACAGAAATCAGATTTCTGGCCAGTGCAAGAATATGCAGAACACCTGGAAGGGTTCTAACCCTTCCACCTTGCAACTTCAACTTTACTTTTCCACGACCAACAATTCTAGCCTCCCTATCATCTCCTAAGAAGACATCACCACCATCGTATTTCTCATACTCGCAGAACCACTCTCTATGGGGAGTGAAGTGAAAGGATGCACCTGAGTCAATTAACCATGCCTCATGATCTACATGTGTACTTGAAGAATCCAAGTACAAATCCCCACCTTCATATGAGGTGGTTTTCGCCTCTGCAGAAGGAGCATCATCAGATCCCTTTCCTTTATCAGGAGCTTTAGATTTACACTCCCTTCTGAAGTTCCCTTCCTTCCTTTCCGCATTTCCAGCACACCACCTTTGTAGGTTTTCCTGGAGATTTAGATCTCCCTCTAGATTTAGATCTCCCACTCGATGACTTATTTTTGTTTCTGTTCTGGGACCGTCCTCGTACAGACAATGCATCACCATTCTGGTTGTCCATATTTTTCCGTCTCATCTCCTCTGTTAGCAAGGCTGAGACTATTTCATCAAACTGCAAAGCAGTTGCATTGCCACCTATTGCAATAACCAGACTGTCCCACGAATCTAGTAGAGAACACAACAGACTGATGCACTTATCTTCATCTGAAATTTTAATATCAACAGATGATAACTGACTTACCACAGTATTAAACACATTCATATGCTCTGTCACTGACTCTCCATCTTTCATCCTCAGGTTGTACAACTGTTTTTGCAGGAATAGTTTATTCACCAGAAACTTAGATTGGTACAACGTCCCTAACTTGTCCCACATAGCCTTCGTCGTAGCTTCCCCTAATACATTCAGCAATACTAAATCTGAGACACACAATCGTATTATGCTCTTTGTCTTCCAATCCAACTTCTTCCATTCTTCATCGGTCACTCCTGTTATATTAGTAGCTAAATCTACCGCGATCCACTGATCTTTATCCACCAACAGATCCTCCATCTTGAGTTTCCATAACTCAAAACTCTGACCATTGAAGTTCTCAAACTCTATCTTTCCACTCCTCACCATCTTCTTTCACCACCAGAATCAATCTTGTAGATCTCCCATTGAACAGGGTCTACCACAGGCCCGAGCGAAACCCCTCAGCAACAAAGGCGTCCCCTTGAAGCCAAAATAGCTCTGATACCAAATGTAGTTTTTAACCCCGTACAAAAATTACCTACATACGATTTCTAAAACAAGGAAAATAAACATGCGAGAGCATAACACATAAAACATATATACATAGAGATTTCCCACTGGATCCCAAAACTAGGACTACCAGCTTGATTTTTCATTATTTTCCTTTCAATGTTACAATACATATTTATACATGCCGAAGCATCCAATACGATGGACCGAAAAACCATCGTGTCCAAACCCATGGACTGAAAACCATAGGTAGGTTCACCCAACCTAATATAGGGTCCAAAAAAAAAAATTTCCCGAGCCGCTGCCCCAGACCCCATAGAGGGGGGCTACCCGTCCCCCCTGTGACTCCCCTGCTGCGCAATCGGTGCAATGGAGGGCTGGCTCCACCCCCCCTCTAACCCCCCGGTTCATTACGCAGGTTAGTCGTGGAAAGAATATAACACAACCCAACATAGACCATATGTCCCAATAGGTTCCCAAAGGGAATGAGTAATGTGCACTTCTTAAGGTTTAGCACAATCTGCTGTCATCGGCAAGTATCCAGCATCAAGCATAAGCTTGTTGCATGGTGCTTAACCAATTTGAAGACAGTCCAATCACCCAGATAGACCTATAGTAACTTGTGGATGTATTATTTGAATGCGGAAAAAACGATGCACAAAAAGATGGTTGGCGCGTTCTTCAACCCAAATGACATAACGGTGCATTGAAAGTAGCCCCATTCCATTGTGAAGGTCATCTTGCTCCTGTCTTCCAATGTGACTTTGATCTGGTGGTACCCTGACAACCCATCGGTGAATGAGTATGCTTCTTGTCTGCCAACATTTTCCAGTACTTCATCTATGAATGGTGTCAGGAATGGGTCATGTACACAGGAATAATTCAGCTTCCTAAGGTCCACACAAATTCTTATTTCACCTTTCTGTTTTTTCTCCTGTACTACCATCAGGCTCACCCAGTCAGATTCTTCCACCGACTTAATAATTCCGGCAGTGAGCATCTTGTCTAGTTCTATGTGGACGTTTTCCTTATACTTCAGATTCAAGCAGTAAGGCCTCTGCTTAACTAGCTTCACATCAAGTTTTAGGGTGATCTTCATCATCCCTAAGTCGCCAACGATCCCTTTTAAATCCGTAGTTTCGGTCGGGAATAAGCCTTGGTATTCATGGAGTAACTCAAGGACCCTATCCACCATGGCATCATCCCAGTAAACACCAAGAGTTGCATACTTTGGTTCAGCCTCCATTCCAATGTTTACCTTCTTTGTTTTTAGCAGTGCGGTGATGTTAGGATCTTCAATAAATGGTCCTTGAACCTCGTGATAGCCTTCAGTTTCTGGAATGTTAAATTTTTGTGGATCCTCATCATCCTCCTCAATATTTACATTGTAACACTCTAGTGCACAACTCAACTGGGTCACCCATTCTGGCTAAAGCTCTTCCATTGGCTCTTGGGGCATCTTGAAGATAGCTTATTTTGTTGCTTGTAGTGCATCATCAATAGTATCCCACCAATGATCTTCAAATGTGAAGGTTAATAGAAATCATTCACGTATGATTTCCCATTCGCTCGTGCCATGGCAAGGTTTTGTCTTAGTATACCAATTGATGGGTATGACATCTGGGGTATGATAGAACAAATGCACCAATTCAGGTTGTGGCTCTTCCCCATAGACCTTGGTCAATTTCGCGAGTTGTGCACGTGGATCATCCTATCTGTCATATTTGTTTGTTAGCCACATCTGTGGTTTCCCAAATCATAGGCACATCATCTTTCTGCATCCTTGCTAGTCATTAAAATTCCGTTGGTGAATACCCAACCACCTTGCGGGCGTAGCATGCAACACCCATTTCTAGGCATCGAAATGCTGTCCTTCTGGAACTTCTCTCTCAAAATTGTTCAAGAAATCATCCACCTCACTCAACCCATCATACATAGGTAGATCCCTTACCTCTGTTATCATGCAGTACAATGATCTTACCATCATGTTGCAACTGAGCATGATTACCTCATGTAACCGGTTCTGCCATTGTTCTATTTCCTCATCCGAATTTGAGGTGCAGGAGCTTTCACGCTCCCATGAAATCCTGCCATCTACTGTAGGATTCACCTATTCCTGCTCCCATGCAGTTATCTTGTAGATATAGTCTAGATCATTGTCGTGCACTGGCTCTATGTATCATGATCCTTCTACATGGTCTAAAGGTACCACTACATGTAGTGACATTTTCTCAAAAATCATCTTGCGCTTCTTTAGATTTATTACTCCACTCATATTAGTGGCTGAATCTATTCCTAGTAGCATGGGATAGGGATTACTGTCATCGAAAATCTCTATCACTTCAAAATCTGTAAGCGTGCTCACACCTTTGATATCTACCATTATTCCCTCCAATCTTCCCATTGGTAGGATCTTTTTCTGGTTCGCCATTCGCAATTTAATAGGAGACCATTGAAATGCGGGCCAACCCATGCACTCCAAGTTTGCTTTGGCAGTGCATTCGCATCCGATCCTACATCTAGAATCATTTTATCCATTTCATATTCCTCGTTTTGTGCAGTCAATCTCATCTCCCTTCCTTTTCGTGTTGTGTGTTTCCCGAGATTCCAGACTACGCTCGGTTCTCCTGATCCATCCACCTAGTGATGAGTTCTTGCAGTCCCTTTACAGCCTTGCTGTTTCGTAGCAACTTCATGCATGTCTCTAGAAAAGTAGTGAGCGTTGATGGGTCCATCTCCAGTTCTAGTTTGTCTTTACTACCTTAAGTGGAGGCCTCCGTGAAGCTCTTCTTAACTTCCTTGAATGTCTCCTTTGCACGCTCCAAATCAAACTCTAGTTCCTTTGTTGGAGCCTTGTGAACCCAGGCACTTTCTTCGGGCTACTTGCCCTTATCATCTCTTGTTGTAATACCACTTCAGAGCACGATGTTTAAATTTGAGTCCTCTTCGTGTGGCTCAGACCTCATCATTTGTAGGTTCTGAGTCGATGGAGGTTGTAGTGTTCATTTATTGTGCAACCTTGCTATCAACATGGGGTAGTCCTCTGTCTCATGATCAAACAGGGTACAATATAAACATGATTCTCTCGTCAGATTTGTACAATCACGGGCATAATGCTCTGGCCCTCTGCAATTGTAACAAATCCACTATTCACGACCCCTTCCTAGTCCCATTCCACCTTGACCTCATCTGCATCCCTGAAATCCAATGTGTGCCATCCCCACATTTTGATCGAGGGCTCACGTTTCGACCTGAACTCTGTAGGTAGGGGTTCGATCCATCATTAGTTCGTAACTTCTACAGGTGCACTCATCACGGTATACTGATCTGTAGAAGTTACAAAACAATTGTTGGGACATCTGTGCATACTTTTGTAATAGGTGGAAATTATTTGTAGCGTGCTTCTCTCCTATTTGAAAAATCACGCAACATAATGCAGGCATCGTGCTCAGTCTTGCTTGTGCCTCTGGTCTCAATGGCATTGGCCTACTCCCACTAGATAGTTCGTGAAAACTAGACAATGGTCCTTGTCATGTCCCTGACCTTTGCACTTTATGCACCATACCTCCTCACATGCTTTTGGGTGAGTTGTCCTGTCTCGTTTCAAACTCCACATCTCGAGACACGGGTTTTTCAACTGCGCATGGATCTGTTGGACTCCCAGACTAGGATCTTGTATTGGGGTCTCGTGCAGTATCATTGCAATCTCAAAAGCTTCGACCTGGGTGGATAGATTTTGTTGTGACAACGCGGTCCTTAGATGTGGCATTAGCGAAATTACAAACCATGCACAGTGATGCCCATCCATCAAGGTCATGTTGGCTTCACGAATCATACCCTTCAGTCTCTGATCTGGCTCCCAGGGGGTTTTGCCTGGAAGCATCATGATTTCCTTAAACCCGATAATCATTTGTGTCTTTGATTTTGGCTTGCTAAATTCTTTGGTCAGCACAACTTGGATATTCGTGATCCCTGCATTTGGATTATCATTGAAATGCTTAATGTACCACGTCAGTGAGCAATCCTGCAACACAGTTACCAATGTTGCCTTCTTTATGTCATCGTCTGTGACTCCTTGCGCTTCCCATACAACCTTTACCATGAACTAAAATTGGTCCAGATCTTCATTCCCTACTCCTTTAAAGACCGATAACTTTATTGCACTTGCGATATTAAATTGTGGTGGTTGCAGAGATGGGGGTGAAGATGGCAAAACTGGTGGTGGTATAGGTGGGGGTGGTATGGGTGGAATTCAATGCCTTATCAGATTGATTGCAATTCTTAGTGAAACCTTCGTGAGCTCTTCCTTACTTTCTCACCGAGGCAAAATCAAGGGGCTATTTTCTATCTCTGTGCTACCTTTGTTTCTATAGATCCTGTGAATTTGCGTAGCCCCAAACATCAATTTATTCACATAACCTGGTTTTCAGATAGTAGCATTTCAATCCAAGTGTTCAAAGATTTGATGTACTTACCTCGTGGTCCTTTGAGGAAGCGTTGTTCCGCCTAACCAAAGTATCTACTATGAACTCAGTGATAAACCTCCTATAATTCAATTGAGCCAATGGTCCACAGTGTGCACGATCTTAGCTATCGAAGTTTCTAGTTTGTACACCAACTCTGGAGTCTACACAATCGGTTTGTCGATCTTATACCTTCCTTGACTGTCTTCTAGCTTCGTGATCCACTCGTAAAACTTAGAGGGGAAGGATGCAAAAGAAATTTCGTGAATTTCCATATACAAGTAGTACTCTAACCACTGTTCCTTTGATACTCACGGATTCCTATTTTCTTGTGCTGCGAACTCGTTAATATTTATGTCCAACCACTCTTCAATTTCTTTCCTTGTCAAATTCTAGTGACACGACATCAGACATCTCTTTTGCAAATTCTGGTCCCGACAACGGAACCATTTGTTGGCTTGTTGGGGCCTGACCCAGGTACAAAGGTGATTTAGCCAAACAAATCCCAGTACTACTGGCCCTTTTGGTAGCAGTTTGCAGAGTGCGGACTGAGGTCTCACCCAAAGTAGTAGGGGAGGGTGCTAGAACCAGGTTTCCACACCCTGGAGATGTCTAATGAGTTCAAGTGGTCCATGATTCGACCCTGTACACATGTCGCTACGCACACTTACCCGTCCCTCATAGCTTGAGATGTTACGTTTGCGCAACCTTTCTCGGGGGCCAAATGCTATTATTACCCAAGCCTTTACTAGTTTTTCACTATTAGTTGATTAGATTAGCTTACTTACATGTGTAAAATATAATTATCAATATAAATCATTCATATAGGTGTGCACATTAAATAAACAGTATAATTGCAATTTATATGAAACAGGTAATAAACCAAGACCATATACATGAGATTAAGATAAAACTTCTCTTTATTATTATCTTCCTTGGTTATAGACTCAACTCCACCCTGCACACTCAGATGCAAGAGTCTGTGCACTCATCTGTGGACTATTAGGCCTTTGCGCACTCAGCTACAAAGCCTTCTCCTACCCTACGACCTAAGACACACTTAGACACTTAGACTCTTTCTCTTTGCTTCTACTTCCTTAGTTACTCTGCGATATTTTACACTTAGAGCCTGACTCTATTTATACAATCCCATGGTCTGCATACCATGGGTAGGCCGAAATTTCATTACAAGACTAGGGCGGACAACCCTCTGACTCTATCATACATTTCATGCTCCACACCTGCAATTTGCAGAGACTTTAAAATAGTATTGGGTCAAAACTTGGGCTTTGAGCCCCAAAAATGCCTTTATGGGGATTCCACTCACACCTTCGATATCTACCATTATTCCCTGCAATATTCCTATTGGTGGGATATTTTACTGGTTCGTCATTCACAATTGAATAGGAGACCATTGCAATGAGGGCCTGCCCATGTGCTCCCAGGTTTGCTTTGGTAGTACATTCACATCCAATCCTAAATCTTGGATCACTTGATCCATTTCATATTCCCCAATTTGGGTAGTAAATCTCATATTCCTTCCTGTTCATGGTGTGTGCTTCCTAAGATTTCGGATTACGTGTGGTTCTGCTGACCCAGCGCAGCTAGTGATGAGTTATTGCAGTACCTTTACAGCCTTTCTATCTTGGAACAACTTCATGCATGTCTCCAGAAAGGTAGTGAGAATTGATGGGTCCATATCCGATTCTAGTTTGTGTTTACTACCTGAAGTGGAGGCCTCCATGAAGCTCTTCTTAGCTTCGATTAATGTCTACTCTACGCACTCCAAATCGAGCTCTGGTTCCTTTGTTGGAGCCTTGCGAACCAAGGCACTTTCTTTGAGCTTCTTGCCCTTGTCATCTTCTATTGTAATACCACTTTAGAGAATGATGTTTACATTTGGGTCCTCTTTGTGCAGCTCAGACCTCATCATTTTCAGGTTCTGAGTTGATGGAGGTTGGAGCGTTCCTTTGTCACGCAACCTCGCTATCAGTGTGGGGTAGTCCTCCATCTCATGATCAAACTGGGTATAATATAAACATGATGCTCTCATTAGATTTATACAATCGTGGGCATAAGTCCCTAGCCCTTTGCAATTGTAACAAATCAGCTATTTGTGACCCCTTCCTGGTCCCATTCCACCTTGTCCTCATCCACGCCCTTGGAATCTAGTGCACACCATCCCTGTATTTTGATCGAGGGCTCGTGTTTTGGTCTGAACTCTATAGGTAGGATTCTGATCCATCATCAATTCATAACTTCTACAGGTGCGCTCATCATGGCCTACTGACCTGCAGAAGTTACAGAACAATTGATGGGACGTCTGCGTATACTTTTGTAATAGGTGGCAATTATTTGTAGCATGCTTCCCTCCTATCTGAAAAATTGCACTCCATAATGTAGGCAATGCGTTCGGTCCTGCTTTTCCCTCTAGTCTCAATTACACTGGTCCTCCTCCCGCCAAGTAGTTCATGAAAACTAGACAATGGTCCTTGTCATGTCCCTAACCCTTGCACTTTATGCACCATACCTCCTCACGTGCCTTTCGGCAAGTTGTCCTGTCCTGAATCAAAATCTACATCTCCACACACAAGCTTTTCAGCTGTGCGTGGATCTGTTGGATTCCTAGAGTAGGATCTTGTATTGGGGTCTCATGTTGTCTCATTGCAATCTCCAAAGCTTTGGCCTGGGTGGATGACTTTTTCTATGACAATGTTTTCCTTAGGTGCAATGTTAATGATGCTACAAACATGTGCATTGCTTTCCATCCATCAAGGTCATGTTGGCTTCATGAAGCATACTCTTCAATCTCTGATCCAGCTCCCAGGGGGTCTCGCCTGGAAGCATCGAGACTTCCTTAAACTTAATAATCGACTGCGTCTCCAATTTTGGCCTCCTAAATTCTCTATTCAGCATAGATTGGATATCCACGATCACCATGTTTGGATTATCATTGGAATGCTTAATGTACCACGTAAGTGCACAATCCTGCAACACTCTTACCAGCATTTCCTTCTTTATGTTGTTATCTGTCACTCCTTACGCTTCCCATACAGCCTCTACCACGAACCAAAATTGGTCCAGATCTTTGTTCCCTACTCCTTTGAACACTGTGAACTTTACTCTGCTCGCCATATTGAACTGTGCTGGTTGCGGAGGTGGTGTGGGGTGAAGAGGGTGAAACTGATGGTGTAGGTGGGGACGGTATGTGTGGAATTCGCTGCCTTATTAGACTAATCGCACTTCTTGGTGAAACCTTCATGAGCTCTTCCTCGCTTTCTCACCGAGGAAAAATCAAGGGGCTAGTTTTTGTGCTACCTTCGTTTCTATAGATCCTCACAATTCGCATAGCCCCAAACATCAATTCATTTGCATATCCCACCTTTTACATAGTAGAATTTAAATCCAAGTGTTCAAAGATTTAACATACTTACCTCATGGTCCTTTGAGGAAGCATAGTTCTGCCTCACTATAGCTGACTGAAGTATCTACCATGAACTCAGTGATAAACCCTCCTATAATTTTATTGAGCCAATAGTCCATAATGCGCGTGATCTTATCTTTCGATGCTTCTAGTCTGCACACCAACTCTAGAGTCCACACAATAGGTTTGTCGAGCTTACACCTTCCTTGACTATCTGCTAGCTTTGCGATCCACTCGTATAACTCAGAGGGGAATGATGCAAAGAAAATTTCGTGGATTTCCTTATATAAGTAGCATTCTAAGCATTGTTCCTTCGATACTCATGGATTCCTATTTTACTGCATTGCAAACTTGTGAATCTTTTTGTCCAGCCACTCTTCAACTTATTTCTTTGTCAGATTCTAGTGACACAACATCAAACAACTCTTATGTAGATCCCGGTCCTAGGAATGGAACCATTTGTTGGCTTGTTGGGGCTTGACTAAGGTTTAGGGGTGATTTAGACAAACAAATACTGGTACTACTGGCCCTTTCAGCAACAATCTGCAGAGCACAGACTGAGGTCTCACCTAAAGTAGTATGGGAGGGTGCTAGAACTAGGTTTCCACACCCTCAAGATGTTTGATGAATTCAAGTGGTCCGTGGTTGCGTGCACGTCGCTATGCGCACTTACTCGTATCTCGCAACGTAAGATGTTGTCTTCACACAGCCCTGCTTGGGGGCCGGATGCTGTAATTACCCAAGCCTTTATTAGTATTCTGTTGTTAGTCAATTAACTTTGCTTACTTGAATGTGTAAAGTATAATTAGCAATATAAAATTATTCATACAGTTGTGTGCATTAAATAAACAATATAATTTCCATTTAGATCAAACAGGTAATAACCCAAGACCATATACACAGAATTAAGATAAAAATTCTATTTATTATTATCTTTCTCAGTCATACACTCAACTCCATCCTGCGTACTCAGCTATAGGGGTCCGCACACTTAGCTTCAGACTACTAGGATTATGCACACTGAGCTGCAAATCCTTCTCCTACCTTACAACCCAAGACACAGTTAGACACTTAGACTCTTGCTCTTCGCTTCTACTTCTTTTGTTACTTCCCTATCTTTTACACTTAGAGCCTCACTCTATTTATACAATCCCATGGTTCGCGGACCATGGGTAGGCCAACATTACATTACAAGACTAGGGTGGACAAGCCTATCACTCTAGCATACATTTTGCGCTCTGTGTCCGCAATTCATGGAGACTTTGCAACAATATTGGGTCAAAACATAGGCTTTGAGCCCTAAAACATGCCTTGGGTGGATTCCATGCCTAGCATAGAGTTTTAAAATAAAAAATCTGAATCCTACTGATGTCCTAGGCCTCTCTACCTATACATTTGAAGTCTCCAACGAATTCCTTAAAATTAGGGATGCTCGGCTCCCAAACTCGAGATAAACTGGTGTTTTGACTTTCACTTGCTCTGCTGCCTTCTAGTCCTCATGATTTGATTATTTTCACTTCGAGCTAATTGGAGGAATATTTAAATGGGGGGGAGTAAATGAGGACAATTTACCTCCTATAATTCCTCTCCCTTCTCCCATTCGAGTTTTGACCAAGGTATTTGCCAAAATTCCTTGCTTTTATCCTTTAATCCTGCATTAAATCCACATTAGACCACAAAGAAAAATATCTAACTCTAACTCATCTCATAAAAATAATATAATAAAAGTTATGGAAGAACTTGTGAGAATAGGTGGTTTGACTAAGCTAGGAGGAGAATTAAGGCCCATATAATTACCCAATGATGAGGCTCATCATCACCCTCCTACTAAAAGTGTTGCTTATCCTTTGAGCAACTTAATCAATGTCCATGTCCTTCATGGCTCTAGTAGCCTCTCTGACATCCCATGCCTCTACTATGGTCTCTCCTTCTTGTTCATAGAAGCCTTCTATCCTTTCTACTTCTTCCCACTGCCTCTTTTCCTCTTGTTATTTTCTCCCTTCTAGTATCCCTAAGAGTAGTGGTGGATTGAGTTTTAGGCCTATCCAATTAACCTTGAACCTTTTCATTGATTGCTTATACATAGGTGTCCTTTTGAGTGCCTCTCTCAACCTTTGAGGGGAGTGATATTCTCTGATCTTCAAGTTGTGTGGTAGTGTGTTCCATCTCCTCAAGCAGGCATGTATACTATCATCTCCTAGCAGCCTAAACATATCCTCAAAATGTGAAATTTCTTGCTCTTGGGCAGCAAGATATCTAGGTGCCATGTGACGATCATTTGCAATTAGATTATGGGTGTTGATTAGGGCCATGGGATTTGATTCTTCAACTCTAATGAAAATAGGTTCATTTTGCTATCTGGCCAATATTATTTTCATCTTTGTAGCCCTTGACTCCTCATGGTTCATCCATGATGCCAAAGCCATTAATTGTAGATCTCCTAGCTCAGCATTAGGATCCCAAACATTCATGTTTGATAGGGCCATGTTGTGCAAGTAAAACTCAACCATTTTGGTCATATCCTCTAGCGTACATTGATCACAAAGATCAATAAACTACCTGTAGTCCTGAAATGGCATATTGCCCCTTTGTGCTAGTGTTTTAATTTGAAATTGCAACCATTTTTCTCTAAGGTAAAGAGCATAGGATTTACCTTGCATCCTAAATTGGATGACCTCCAAGGAGAGGCTTTCCATACATGCTAGTTGGTTTTCCCTTTCCTGTATCTCTCCCCTCAGTCATGCATTTTCCTTTTCAAGTTTTTCTTTCATTATTGCTTCTTTGTCCCTTAAGCCACTTAGCTCTTTGCCCATTTCCTTTACCTTCTCTTCCATGTGCCTAATGTCTTCCACCCTTCTTGAGGTATCACCCTACCTCCTTCAATAAATTGGTAGTAGGAGTCTAGGTTAGGTTGGGGACTTACTTCCTTTGTCTCAGGGTCTTCCTCTTTTGTTTCTTGTTGCTCCCCTACCTTGCTTTCCAATTTTTGTGCTTCTTGTAGTTTTTGTTATGGATGTTGTAGGATGGCCTTAGCCTTTAAGGAAGTTGATCTCGTATTAGGCCTCCTTACATAGGTGAAGGGTGACTTAGGGGAAGGCATTTTGTCTCTTGGTGTAGGGGAATCTTCAATCTCAACAGGGATTTTTGTTGATCTTTTTGGCTTCCCTTGTTTGATTCTTGTGGTCTTTCTTGTTTTGAAATATATAGGGGTTTGCCTCCTCCTTTTCCCTTTTTGCTTGATTTGGGTGTTGAGAGAACTGAGGGTAGTTGTTGCCTCCCTCATAGCAGCCTATGGAGACACCCTAGGTGACTCCTCCTTATTTTCTTCCCCTTCTATTTGAATTCCTTCTTCCTCTATGTTTTTATTATCTTCTTCCTCTTGTTGTTCTTTCTCATCTCCATCAGTTTCTTCCTTCGTTTCCTCCTTTGTTTCATCATCATCCTCCTTCTCTTCTCCCCCTTCTTCTTCTGCTTCATTGTGTTCCTCTGTAATAGTTTCTTCATCATCCATCTCATCCCCATCTAGATCTGTATCTTCTTCTTTTTTTTTTCCTCCTCCTCACTGACAAAAGGACTAACATCATAGGTAAGGGTTTTAATGTCATTCTCTACTGGTAAGTCTCTAAAGACTGACCATGTTATAGGGATCCTAAGGTTTTGGAGGGCATCCTAAATGAGTATCCTGATCAACCCATGGTGAGCCAATTGTTAGGAATTCCCTTCCTTTACTTTGTTTGTAGAGTCCATGAGTGATTGCATCAAGAAATAAGGTACGTTGAGTCTTTGGTGAATTGGTGTTTCTACTCCAAACCTTAATTCTTCGAGCATCCTAAAATGGTAGCCATAAACAACATTGTATCTACCCTTGTATGAGATATATTTGATGAGTTGGAAACCTACCTCGCTCCATGGGTATGGCAGACTATCCCTCCTTACTCCATTTTTATCCTCTGTGGGTTCTTATTTTTTTTGGTAGGTAAGCACCCATAGGGGATTTGAACTAGTGACCTATCGCAAGGAGTGCCTTAATAGTGCACCCGTTCACCATGAATCCAAAGTTCCATGGGCTATCCTTTATGGGTTCTTCACCTTCTAAAAAGAATTTCCTTTTTTCCACCTGACTATCTGCTTTGTCTTCTATTCTCCATGGAATTCCTATGGGAAGTGTGGTGACCCTACTGATGAGCTCTAGGGTGAGATCTATAGTGAGCCCTCTAACTATAATAGTGGAATGGATTACGATGTGTGGAGTGAGGGAATGAGAAAATTCTTGAGCCACCTCATCATCATACCCTATGAATTTTTTGAAAAATGTCATCCATTGGTGTCTTATAAAGATTTCAAGCACTTGCGGGTGTTGTTTTATCCTCATAGTGTTTGTGGGTTCTCTCCTATTAAACCCTCCTATCGTCTTGTAGCTCCCACCTTGTAGATCTGTGTTGACCAATTCTTGTCCTACTCCTCCTCTATCTTTGAGTTGAGTGCAGCCACGTGTGAGAGGACACCTAATTTTGTATGTGATGACTGAATGAAGGTTGCCAAATTAACTAGCCACCTTTTCACTTATAAACCAACTACCTCGTAAACCTTACAACTTCTGATCAAATGATGCATATGAGTGAGTGAGTGGGATACTTACCTGTGGTCTTGATGCCATGCTACAGTTGTTGAAGATCAGAGGTGCTTCATTGTTTATTTTTTGCATGGTCATTCTTCTTCCTCCTCTGTTGTAAGTTGATGGTCTGTTGGCTTTTGCAAGTGTCTGTGACTAAAGATCTGATATTGATGCTGCTGTGGAGCTCCTGGATGATCCTAGTGAAGACCTATAGGTGATGATTGGCATTCTGTGCGATAGGCTGCTATAAAATTTCCTATAGGATGTCCTATAGCTGCTTCTCATGTAGAATTTATTAATCATGTTGTTGGATGGGGCCATGAGGACCGAGGGAGCAAGAGTGTGTGTGGAGCAAGGGACATTCAGGTAATGCTCTTACTCTCCTCTGTTTTCCCTTTTTTCTTTTTCTTTTTTCATAACTGGAAGAAATTGATCTCTTTTTGTTCTGAATGGTGAGTGCAAGGATGATGGTAATGGATGAGTTGAGGGGTTATATCATCTATAGAATGAATTTTGGGGATCTAGCCAACCTACCTGTCACCCTTGGATTGCTTCCTGTAGGTTTTTCGAGCCATTGTAATTCCTATACGATCATCCTTTAGGTTTTCAGGGGATCCTATAGAAAACACAATCTTCGCCTAAACTGAAGCAATGAACTGAAAAAAAAACAATGGAATTGATGGAGGGATGCATGGTAAGGAGTGGAGGAGATGAATACATGTGAGGCAGGGTTCCCTTTTGATCTTCTCTCTACTCCTTGATTTTCTTTCTCGGCCACCTGAAAATAACAATTATGTCCCTTTTTTTAAAAAAACACCTAGGCTGCCTCAGAGAGGTTTTCACCCTAGACGTTTTCCCTAGGTGCCTCAAGGAATGTTTTCACCGAAGGATCTTCTTTTTATTTTTTATTTTTTTTCATCATTAGGCCACCTCACGAGGATTTCAACCCAAACATGGGACTTAGGCACCTCACGGAGATTTTCACTTGAATCCTTATTCTTTTTTCTCTTTTACAGTGACATAATGAGGGAGGAGCTGGAACTTACTCCACCATCGTCACTGTCTTATTGATATTCTCAATGAATTCTTGTTTTGATAAAAGCCTCTTGTACATTTTCAATTAGTGTCCATTAACAATCAATGGAATGGATTATTCATCTATAGTTTTGATTTTCGCTGAACCATTATCATGGCACATTTCCACCACATAAGGTCCAAGCCATCTTGTCCTTAGGTTGTCCTTGAAGTATTTATACCTAGAATCATATAACAATGCCCAATTGCCCTCTTGAAATTGCTTCTCCTTAATATGTCTGTCATGCAAGATCTTCCTTTGAAGTTGAACTATCTCTATATGTAGGAGGGCCTACATTCTGAATTCATCCATCCCATTCAAATGGAACAATCTTTCTTTCCGTGCATGAGTGAGATCCAAATCTATTTGGGCTTCCATCCTTAATGTGTTATATTCAAACTCAATGGAAAGTAAATCCTTTTTTCCATAGACCAGCTCATAGGGTGTAAATCCAATGGTGGTCTTCCATGTTGTGTTATAGGCCCAGGTGGCCTCAACTAATCTCTCTACCCAATCCTTCCTGATGTTGCTCACTACCTTGGTTAAGATGCTCTCCAGTGCCCTATTGGTCACCTCCACTTACCCATTAGCTTGTGGATGATAAGGAGTGGAGGTCCTATGCTCGATTTTAGTGGAGGTCCTATGCTCAATTTTGTGATGGTTGAGGAGTTATTCAATCATGTTGGAGGTAAATTGGCTGCCTTGGTCTATAACTAGCTCTCTAGTGTACCCAAATTTGTAGAATACATTCTCCCTTAGGAACTTAGCCACTTTCTCTTCTGTTGCTTCCTTAATCACCTTGGTTTCAACCCACTTAGTCAAATAATCAGTGCACACAATAATGTATTGCTTTTTCTTTGAAGGAGGTTTGATAGGCCCAATGAATTCCATGCCTCGCTTGTCAAATGGCTCGAAAGTCACTTGAGGTTGTAGGGGCATTTCATCTCTTGGAGTAGGCTTTTCCATTCTCTAGCACTGATCACACTAAGTAATGTACTTTTTCACATCCTAATGAAGAGTGGGCAAATAATAGCCCACTTGTAACACTTTGAATGTTGTCCTCTTTACTGCAAAGTGACCTCTATAAGGCCCATCATGACAAGTTAGAAGGATGCAAAAAACTTCCTCTTCCCTTACTCACCTTCTCAAGATTTGATATGGGCCAAATTTGAATATATTGCCCCCAATCCCAATGAAGGGGGTGCTTTTCATGACTATCTTTCTCTTTTATTTGGAGGGCAAGTTTGGTGGGAACTATGCGGATACCAAATAGTTGATATATCAGCAAACCATGGGGAGAGAACTCAAATAGCAAACAAATTCTCGTCTGGTAACTGGTCATCCACCATTCCTTCTTCACATGCAGGCAGATTCATCCTAGATAGAAAGTCTGCAAAAGCATTTTCCTTACCAGGCTTATCAACAATAGTTAGATCAAACTGTTGTAATAAAAGAAACCATCTCATAATTCTAGTATTCATATTTGGTTTGTTCATTAAATATTTGATTGCAACGTGGTCAATATGCACAAATGTTTGGTAGCCTATAATGTAATGCCTAAATTTTTTTAATGAATGCAAAACAACCAGGAGTTCCTTTTCGGTCATAGTATAATTTAGCTCAGTCTTTGACACGTTCTTACTGATAAAATAGATGGCATAGGGAAATTTCTCCTCTACCTGACATAAGTATGCTCCTATGGCTTTGTGTGAGGCATCAACATGAATATGAAAAGGGAGGGCCCAGTTTGGGCCTTGAAGAATTGGTGTAGTGGTTAACTTACCCTTTAAAATGTCTAAGGCCCCTCTGGACAGCTTTTTGACCATACAAACTCAAAATCTTTGGCCAACAACCCAAATGAAGGAGAAGCCAACTTGCTGAAGTCCTTTATGAACCTTTAGTAGTATCCAACTAACCCCAAGAAACTCTTGACATCCCTCTTCTTTCACAGAGGTGGGACCCTTTAGATGATTGCTATTTTGTTTGGGTCCACCTGCAGTCCTTACTGAGATATTGAATGACCTAGCACGGTCCCTTAAGTCATTAAGAATTCACATTTTTATGGATTCTAGGATAGGTTCATTTCAATGCATTTGTGCAATACTTTGCCTAGGTTAGTCAGGGCTTCTTGAAAGTCACAACAATAAGGTGTAAAATCATCCATATAGATTTCCACCGCATCATGTACTAATTCAGCGAAAATGCTCAAGAATAATCTCTGGAAAGTGGTAGGAGCATTGCATAGGCCAAGAGGAAGGACCCTATATGAAAAAGTACCCCAAAGACAGGTAAATTTGGTATTATTCTAGACTTCAGGGCAGATTTGGATTTGGTTGTACCCACTGAATCCATTTAGGAAAGAAAAAAACTTCTTCCCTGCCAGGCCATCTAGCGCTTGGTCAATGAAGGGTAGGGGAAAATGGTCCTTCTTTGTGGATTTGTTAAACTCCTTGTAATTGACACAAATCCTCCACTTACCATTTTTCTTGGGAACTAACACTAAAGGAGAGACCCACTCACTATCAGAGATATGGTAAATGAATCCTACATCTAACAGTTTCTGCAGTTCTTCTTTGACTATATCTTTAAGAGTTGGATTCATCCTCCTTTGTGGTTTCCAAATTGGCTTGAAACCTTCTTTGATGTATATGTGGTGAGTACACACTGACAGGTGTACTCCCTTCATTTCCTTGTAACTCCAAGCGAAGGCTTCTAGGTTTTCTCTCAACATGTTGCATAGCTTTTCCTCTTCAAGAGCAGAAAGAGATGGATTAATTTTCAAAGTTTTCTCTGGGATGGATTCTATGGTTTGGACAAGGAGAGGGTTGTAATTGGCCAAGAATAAGTCATTTGGATGATTTTTCCGGGTTTCCCTTACTTCTTCTTCTAATGGTAACGAACTAGAAGTTGGACTTTGGAGTAGGTGTTCAATGAAGTCATCATCATCTTGTTGTCCTCCTCCTATGGTTTCTTCCAAAGCATAAATTTGGGTAGAATAAACATCATCTATTCCCTCCTCCTCCAACCATAAATGTAAATCATGCTCTAGAGAAGGTTGAGCAGGCGGGTATAGGACTAACTGTTTAGACATATGCCCATTCTTGATGGTCATATTCCCAACTCTGTAGCTAATGTACGCATCGACTATGGCCAACCATGGCCTCCAAAAGATGAGAGGGTAACTAGTAAGCTTATTCTTAGGTTGGAGAACTATAGAATCTGTAGGGTACTTCGAGGAGTCAATGGAGACCATGACATCCTCTACAATTCCCTTAGGGGTGATTATGGAATGGTCAGCAAGTTGCAGGACTATTCTGGTATTCCTTAATGACCCTTGGAGGTTGAGCTTGAGCATGGTGTCATTGTTCATCACATTAATGGCAGCGCCAAGATCGATCAGAGTGCGTGGGATGATGGTGCCATTGATGTGCACATCTACTATAGGGCTTCCAAGGTCCAAATATTTCGGATATATTACCTACCCCAGCATTAAGATGGATGACTACCCAATGACATTTATGGTAGGGGCATCCATTTTTCTTCTTCTTGGATGCTTGAAGCATTTCTCCTTAATCAAATTATTGTAAATGTGAACATCTTTTGTTGCCTGGAGAAGGGGGATCTTTACGCATACATTTTTCAATTCTCCCATAAGTTTAGTTTCTTTTGGAGTAGGCTAGAGTGGTTTGGCTAATCTTTGAGGAAAGGGTGGATTTAGTTTAAGGTTCCTTTCCTCTCTTTCTTCCTCAACCTCCCTATGTGGAGAGGGAGATTGGTTATCCAGGATAATTCTCCCAGATCTTAGCTTCATCTCTTGGATTTCCATAGCATAAGCTGGGTATGATGTCTCTCCATTATATACTTATTGAACCTACCTATTTTTCAGGTTCATATTTCACTAGGTAGGCATCTAGGGATTCTTGGGTGGAGCAGAGTGTAGGAATTGTGGTTGGGTAGGTGTTGGAGGTAATAGAGCTAGAGCATTATTGTAATGGGGCCTCCAACCATGGAGTTGGATATTCCACTAGGTTGTGGCGAAACGTAAGGTTGAAATGACTGGCTGGCTAGCTGGGAATTATACTAAGATGCATAGAAACAAGGAGGAGGTGTAGACCAGGAAGGATGAGTAGGGGGTCCCTAAGAAGGTATAGTTGTGGTTTGGTTGGGGTTGTAATATGCATGGGATGACCGTTGCATACCTTGCTAGTATGGTATAGGCCCAGGAGGTCTCCTTTGGTTGATGTAGAAAAGTTTCTTAGTGACCAATTCAACTACTTGATATACAAGTTTGAGTCTGGGTAAAGAAGGGCATTTATCTATGGAGTGGATTTCTTCACAGACCGAGCAAATCTCAATGCATTTTAATGGACATTTGTTCTGAGGATGCCTCCTGATGCATCTAGGGCAAAAGATGGCCAAGGCTCTCTCTTCTTCTCCTCTCTTCCTTTTGATGTTCATGGTGTCTAATTGCAAGGCAAGGGTTTGCAGCATCTCACTTTTGAAATATTCTAGCATATTTCCAATTTCACCCTTAATGGATGAGTTGGAAGATGATGTACTGGCCGTAGGTTGACTACTCCTACCCATTTTCCTGGCTTCCCTAAAATGGTTTCTGAAGATATTCTTGATATCATCATAGGGTAATTGGTAGATATATCCTCCTGCTAACAAATGTAAGGTATCCATAAGATATTCCCTTACTCCTCTGAGTAGGACCAACTTTAGTGACTCGGGTTCAAGTGTGCACCTGGCCCTTTTGTAACTGAGATCATGGGATATTTCTTTGTAGTCTTCTAAGGATTCATCCTTGCCCATGGTCATCCTAAAAATCTCTTCTTTAGTATATTTTGACCTATAGTAGTCTCGATATTTTTTGTTAAAATCTTGTTGCATCTAAGCCCAAGTTGTGATGCTATCTCCAAGTAAACCCATGAAACAATGTAGTGCTGCATCCTTAAGGGTAGATGGAAACAATTTTAACTTTTTTTTATCATCCGTATAGTCATAGGTTTGACATATAACAAAAAACTCAAATAGGAAAGTGTCAAGGTCCTCTATTGTTAGGCCATGCAAATGAGGTAGAGCAGAGGGGCTTATATTCTTGATCTTAGTGTCCCCGTTGGTTTCTCTGATGGGGAAGGCACCCTCAAATCTCTCTCTATTCCCTCTGTCATTTTGGTTTTCAGCCATTGGTTCAGTAAGAATGGGTTCTTCTTCTTCTTCTTCTCATGTAGGTTCTTCAAATATGTCAGGTTGCTCACCTAAAGGTTCCTCCATTTCACAGCCACCGAAGAAGTGAGAAGGTTAGTTGTTCGATGTAGTGGGGGAATCTAGTAAGAATTTCCCTAAATTGTCCCTATTCCTATGAGGCATGAAAGGAAATGTTTTTGGGTTGGTTTTTGTAATATTTTTTTAGCTACAAAGTAATTTGCAGAAATGAAATCGTTGATTGAATGAAAAACTACTGACAGAAAGAAAAGTTACTTTCTAAATTGAAATTCTACTTTCAGAATGGAAAGGAAAGAAGATAATGACAACTAAAAGAAAGGAAGCTACTAGATTACTTTTGCAGAAATAAACTAATGGCAGAAAATTCAAGACTAGAAATAGAAGAAAAGAAAGTAGTAATCACATTCTACTCAGAAACCTCCCTGGCAATGGTGCCAAAAAGTGATGAGGGCTAGTATTGCAGCAAGGATGCTACAACTCATGGGATACCAACCTTACTTATCAACCCAGGGTTCATGCAAACTTGGAGGTGATAGTGCTATATGCAAAAGTAAAAGTGAAGGTCCTTCCTATTGTTACTATCCATCTGGTGAGAGACTCGAGGGGTTCCAAGCCAAACTTCTATGGAGTCAGAAGAAGCTTGATTCTTTGATGAAAGAAGAGAAAATATATTATAAGAGAGGTACTCTACTGCAGTAATGAAGAAAACAACATGTAATGCTAAATCACACCATATCCTAATTAACCATTTAAATAGCTATGCTAAGTTGAATTGCTAAGTCAATGCTAACCTAATACTGCTATCTAAGTTACAGAAGTAAAGAGAATCTAACCATACTAATGTGTAATCAAGGAAAGTAAACTAAATTTGTTTTCACTTTTTTGGTTTTTTTGGTAAAATAAAGAATGTAATTGAATTGTTCTTATGCATGTGACAAGTGGATGGAAGGTAGTTGAGGATGGCTAGAAGGTATATGGAGTGTTTGGATGGTTTGAAAGGGTCCTAGGAGGCTTTTTATGAAAGGAAAGGCCACTGATATCGAAGATCAAGCCAAGAACAAATTCATTGTTTAAATACATTTATTAATACACAAGTGAAATTTTTGAGTTTGTGTGGTGTGTATTGAGTAATTGAATTATGAACTGTTTGTGGATTAGAGTAATTCTGCATAACACAAGTGTGCAGGGAATTCGAAGAGAATCCAATATAGAGGACAGTGCTCAGAGGAGTATTGCGATCATTGGATAGTGTTGTAGTTTGATTGAATAACCAAATCAAAGCTCAAGAGTAGCAGCATTTAAATAATATGCAGAACAAAGTTCAGGAAATAGTCTAGAGGAAGAGTAATCGAAGATTAAAATTAGTGAATGGAAGAAGTAATGAAGTTGCAATGCATAGGAACCATTGGATCAGTCCGATCAACAAACAAGATTAACGGAAGATGAGCAGTAGAGATCTTATCGCAAGATATTAAGTTAATAGATGGATGGATCACATCAAGTCATGTGTCGACAAAAGGGTCAAAAACATGCAAAATGATGGAGCGGTCTTTGTAGGTGGTAAGTAGTATCGCGCGAGCCCTAAGAGTTGTAAGCGATATTCCTAAATTTCAAGCGATTAGCCTTAGTGGGTGACACGTAGCATAGGAAAACCACTTTTCTCGCACACTCTTGATCAGATACCAGTCGTCCAAGAATTTGCAAGAGATTGTGTGATAGCCATTGGATCATGCAAGATTGATCAAAGGTGGAGATTGGCCAAGCTAGTTGGCGAGCGGGTGACACAGTAGCCATTGGATCAAGCGAGATAGATTGATGGTGGAGATAGGCCAAACTAGTTGGTGAGCGAGTGACGCGATAGCCGTTGGATCAAGTGAGACAGATCGATGGTGGAGATTTGGAGTGCCTAATGTCAAACGTTGAAATGAATATGTCAACTATGTGACACACGGTTGATCATGATTGGTCAGGTTTGTTATGGATCGGACAGTAAGAAAATCCACGGGTATAATCTGATTAAGATGTGATTTTTTAGCTTCCGCTTAAGCATTTCAATGTGTCTAGGGGAATTTCAATGAAAAAGAATGAAAAAAATAGTGAGGGTGAGGGTGGACCAAGAGATGGTTGAGGTGGATGAGGTGAAAGATGGATGTTGGTATTGAAGTCTATACCTCCTCTTGAAGTACTTGCAATGCTTAAAATGTGTGTGTCTTCCAAGAACTATGCAACAAGATACAATCTCATAAACTACAAAAGCATGAATCAATTGCCCATATTATGCATGAAGAAAGTGCTAAAGGAAATGAGAATATGAGTGAGATTTTATCACAGAAACCGAGTGATGGAAAAATATGACAATGAAATGAACCAAGTACAAAATCAAGACAACATACTCCAAAGCTCATGCAAGAACTAGAAATCTATGTTTTTGGGGTTGTTGAAGGGTCTCTTCCTCAACTCATGGTCCCAAAGGGAGGAGGTGAGGCCAACAGACCTACTGAAAACCTTATGGTGATCTTTTTCTCCTTGCTAACTTGATAATTGAAAGAAAGCACAAGTGGAAGAAAACTAAAACACAACCAATCTACTCTACATTGTTGTAATGGAAAGGCAACTACTTAAGAAAATGAACAATTAAACTTTCAATCTATGCTAGCATACATGTATAATAAAGAGGACCCTTGGTTTCTAGGATTGGGACCTAACCTAAGAGCTTCAGCCCCCTGAGTTAACTTAGTGTTGGCTCAAAACAAAACTCATTCTTATTATCAAAACTGCAGATTACATAAAAAACCGTCACAAGTCTTGCAGCTCGAAAATAGAGTAGAGGTTTACAATCAAAAATCTAAATCCTACTGAGGTCCTAGGTCTCTCTACTTATACATCTGAATTCTCCAACGAATTCCTTAAAATTAGGGAGGCTCGGGTCCCAAACTCGAGATAAATTGGTGCTTTGAGTTTCACTTGCTCATCTACCTTCTAGTCCTCATGATTTGGTTGTTTGCACTCTGAGCTAATGGAGGAATATTCGAATGGGGGGGTAGTAAATGAGGAGGATTTACCTCCTATAATTCCTCTCCCTTGTCCCATTCGAGTTTTGACCAAGGTCTTTGCCAAAATTTCTTGCTTTTATCCTTTAATCATACATTAAATGCACATTAGACCACAAAGCAAAGTATCCAACTCTAGCTCATCTCATAGACAAAATACAATCAAAAGTATGCAATAAGTTGTGAGAATAATTGTTTTGACTAACCTAGGAGGTGAATTAAAGCCCATATAATTACCCAATAATGAGGCTCATCATCACTCACCTACTGAAGGTTTTGCTCATCCTCTGAGCAACTTATTCAATGTTCATGTTCTTCATGGCTCTGGTAGCCTCTGTAACATCCCAAGCCTCTATTGTGGTCTCTTCTTCTTGTTCATAGAATCATGCTTTCCTTTCCACTTTTTCCCACTGCCTCTTTTCCTCTTCTTCTTTTCTCCCTTCTAGCATCCCTAGGAGTATTGATGGACTGAGTTTTAGGCCTATCTAATTGACCTTGAACCTTTTCCTTTATTTCTTATACATAGGTATCATGTTGAGTGGCTCTCTCAACCTTTGAGGGGAGTGATATTCTCTGATCTTTATGTCGTGTGGCAGTTTGTTCCATCTCCTTAAGCACGCATGTATACTGTCATCTCCTAGCAGCCTAAACATATCCTCAAAATTTGAAATTGATTTCTCTTGGGTAGCAAGATATTTAGGTGCTAGCTGAGGATCATTTGTAATTAGATTATGGGTGTTGATTAGGGCCATGGGATTTGATTGTTCATTTCTGATGAAAAGAGGTTCATTTTGCTCTCTAGCTAGTATTCTTTTCATCACTACAACCCTTGATTCCTCATGGTTCATCCATGATGCCAAAGCCATTAATTTTAGATCTCCTATCTCGGCATTAGGATCCCAAACATTCATGTCTATGAGGGCCATGTTGTGTAAGTAAAACTCATCCATTTTGGCCCTAACCTCTAGTGTACTTTGATCACAAAGATCAATAAAATTCCTGTAGTCCTGAAATGGCATGGTGCCCCTTTCTACTAATGTTGTAATATGAAATTGTAGCCATTGTTCTTTTAGGTAAATAGCATAGGATTTAGGTGGAATTCTACACTAGATGGCCTCTAAGGAGAGGCTAGCCATACATGCTAGTTGGTTTTACCTTTCTTGCAAATGTCTCCTCAGCTATGCATTTTCCCTCTTAAGTTGATCTCTCATTATTGCTTCTCTGTCCCTTAAACAACTTACTCTTTTCCTGTTTCCTTGAGCTTCTCTTCCATTTGCCCAATGTTTTCCACCCCTTTTTGAGGTATCACCCTGCCTCCTTCAATAGACTGGTAGTAGGAGTCTAGGTTAGGTTGGGGACTTGGTTCATTTGTCTCAGGGTCTTCCTCTTTTGTTTCTTGCTTCTCCCCTACCTTGCTTTCCAATTTATGTGCTTCTTGTAGCTTTTGCAGTCGATCTTGTAGGATGGCCTTACCCTTTAAGGAAGTTGGTTTGGTACTAGGCCTCCTTAAATAGGTGATTGGTGACTTAGGGGATGGCATTTTGTATCTTGGTGTAGGGGAATATTCAATATCAATAGGGATTTTTGTTGATATTTGTGGCTTCCCTTGTTTGATTATTGTGCTCTTTCTTGTTTGAAATATAGAGGGGTTTGGATCCTTATTTTCCCTTTTTCCTTGACTAGGGTGCTGAAGGTAGTAAGAGCAACTACTGGCTCCCTCTCAAGGGCATATGGAGACACCTTACGTGACTCCTGCTTGTGTTACTCCACTTTCATTTTAGTGCCTTCTTCCTCTCTATTTTTCTTATCTTCTTCCTGTTGTTGTAATTTCTCATCTCCATCAGTTTCTTCCTTTGTTTCCTTTTCTGCTTCAGCATCATCCTACTTCTCTTCTCCCACTTCTTCTTCTACTTCATTATGTTCCTCTGCATTAGTTTCTTCTTCATCCATCTCATCCTCATCTAGCTCTGTATCTTCTTCTTCTTGTTTTTCCTCCTCCTCGCTGACAGAAGGACTAACATCATAGATGAGGGTTTTGATGTCATCTTCTACTAGTAAGTCTTTGAAGACTGACCATGTTATATAGGTCCTAAGGTTTTGGAGGGCATCCTCAATGATGATCCTAATCAACCCATGGTGAACCAATTGTTTGGAATTCCCTTCCTTTACTTTGTTGTTGGAGTCTACGAGTGATTGCATCAAGAAATAGCATATACTGAGTCTTTGGTGAATTGGTGTTTCTACCCTAAATCTTAATTCTTCAAGGATCCTAAAATGGTAGCCATAAACAACACTATATCTACCCTTACATGAGATATATTTGATGAGTTGGTAAACTACCTCACTCCATAGGTATGGCAGACTATCCCTCCTTACTCAATTTTTATCCTCTGTGGGTTCTTTACCTTCTAAAAATAATTTCCTTATTGCCACTTGACTGTCTGCTTTGTCGTATTTTCTCCATGGAATTCCTAGGGGAAGTGTGGTGACCCTACTGATGATCTCTGGGGTGAAATCTATAGTGAGCCCTCTAACTATAATAGCGGCATGGATTCTACTATGCGGAGTGAGGGAACGAGAAAATTCCTGAGCCACCTCATCATCATACCCTCCGAATCTTTTGAAGAATGTCATCCATTGGTGTCTTATAAAGATTTCAAGCACTTGGGGGTGTTGTTGTATCCTCACAGTGTTTGTGGGTTCTCTCCTATTAAACCCTCCTATCATCTTGAAGCTCCCACCTCATAGAGCTGTAGTTAACCACTTCTTGTCCTTCTCCTCCTCTGTCTTCAAGTTGACTATAGCCACGTGTGAGAGGACACCTAGTTTTGTATGTGATGACTGAATGAAGGTGGCCAAGTTAACTGGCCACCTTTGCACTTATAAACCATCTACCCCGTAACCCTTACAACTTTTGTTCGAATGATGCATATGAGTGAGTGAGCAGGATACTTACCTCGATCCCTCGATCCACTGTTATCGAGTCACCTGATCGATGACTAGCTTGGCCGATCTCCACCATTGATCAATCATGCTTGATCCAACCAATATCGTGTCACCCGCATGCCAACTAGCTTGGTCGATCTCTATTGTTGATCAATCCTGCTCGATCCAATGGTTATCATGCAATCTCGCATGAATTCTTGCATGACCCGTCTCCAATCGAGAGCGCACGAGAAAAGTGGTTTTCTCGTGCTACATGTCACCCACTTAGGTTAATCGTGTTAAATTTAGGAATACCACTTATAGATCATAGGGCACGCAAGATACTTCTTACCACCTACAAAGTTCGCTCCATCATTTTGCACATTTTCCACCCTTCTGTCGACACATGACTTGATGCAATCCATCGATCTATTAACTTAATCTCATGCGTTAAGATCTCTGCCACTCATCTTCTACTAATCACACTCGTTGATCTGACTAATCCAATGGTTCCTGTCCAGTGTTGCTTCATTACTTCTTCCTTTCACTGATTTTGATCTTCAATTTCTCTTAGGCTTAACTCCTTCTCAAACTTTGTTCTGCGTATTATTTAAATGCTACCACTCCCGAGATTTATTTTTTTTATTCAATCAAACTCCAACATTGTCTGATCATCGCAATACTCCTTTGAGCACTTTCCTCTCTCTCAGATTCTCTTTGAATTCCCTGCACACTTATGTTATGTAGAATTACTCTAATCCACACACAGTTCACATAATTCAATTACTCAATACACACCACACAAACTCAGAAATCACACTTCTGTATTAATAAATAAATATTTACACAATGAGTTTTTTCTCGGCCTAATCTTCGATATCAATGGCCTTTCCTGTCACAAAAGGCCTCCTAGGACCCTTCCACACCATCCAAACGCTCCATAGATCTTCTAACCATCCTCAACCACCTTGCATCCGCTTGTCACATCCATAAGAACAATTCAATTGCATGCTTGATTTTACCAAAAAAGTGAAAACAGATTTAATTTAGTTTCCTTGCTTACACATTAGTATGGTTTGATGCTCTTTACTTTTGTAACTTAGATAGCGACATTAGGTTAGTCTTGATTTAGCAATTCTGCTTAGCATAGTTGTTTAAATGGTTAATTAGGATATGGTGTGATTTAGCATTACATGCTTTTTTCTTCATTACATTAGTAGAGTAGCTCCGTTAAAATATATTTTCTCTTCTTCCATCAAAGAATCAAGCTTCTTCTTACTCCATAGATGTCTGGCTTGGAACCCATGTGGTCTCTCGCTAGATGAACAGTGACACTAGGCAGGACCTTCACTTTGACTTGTGCATATAGCACTGTCACCTCTAAGTTTGTACGAACCCCGGGTTGATAAGTAAAGTCACCAATAATAAATAATAAGCCAACAAGATATTATAGAATTATGGCACAAATTGTGGAACTCCAATGGTTGAGAAAATCTAGGAATGTGTTCTACCAATCAAGGGGAATAGATCCACTAATCAAGGGTTTTTGGTGGGGAAAGCTTCCTCCATTCATGGGGAATGGTACCGAATCATTTTGTATAAGTACCAAGTCAAATTTACCTCTAGGGGGGATTTTTTTTTCATTAGTGTTAGGATGTAGAGACCTTGTATTTTTGCAGCTCCATTGTATTTTCTTGCAAGGATGTAATTCCGTTGATAAAAATAATGAAGTTTGGTGTCATGTTCAGCTTCTAAATCTTGTTCTCATCCATAGGTCTCTGGGTTTCCTTGGACTTAGCCATCCCAAGAGCCTCAAAGCCCTTTTGTATCATTTTCTTTCCTTCTTTTCATTACTTATTCACATGTATCTCTTATTTTTATTTCTTTCTATTTCTGCATTTATAATTAATGATTTATTGTTGTAGAATTGAGTTAAATGGTTGATGTAAGTTCTTTTGCAGGATCACAAGAATTACTTTATCCTTGGAAAAGATTTGTAAATTCATAATAATCATTGAGTTGCTTGAATTAGTCTTCTTATTCCCAAATCTAGATGGTTGGATCTCTCGAATTAATCTTTGCTTTAATTACTGTAATAATTAGATCATTGTATTATTTTTAGACTAAGAGATGAGTGTTATTATAAGGTGTATTAGAGCTTCAGAATAGGGATTTAATGGTTGAGTGATAAAAATAGAGATTGAGTTGTCAATGCAGTTGGGATAAGATTTAATTCATAAAAGAGGAACGAATGTAATGATAGAGAGATTATCGAGAATAGAGTGAATAAGTGAGAGGTGTGATAGAGATATTATTGAGAATAGAGTGAATAAGTGAGAGGTGTGATAGAGATAGGGTTTGAGATTGAATTATGAAATGTGTGTGGATTAGAGTAATTCTGCATAACATAGGTGTGCAAGGAATTCAAAGAGAATCTAAGAGAGAGGACGATGCTTAGAGGAGTATTGTGATGATCAGAAAGTGTTGGAGTCTAATTGAATAACCATATCAAAGCTTAGGAGTGGTAGCATTTAAATAATACGCAGAACAATATTTGGGAAGGAGTGAAGCAGAAGAGCAATCGAAGATCAAAATCAATGAAAGGAGGAAGTAATGAAGCAGTAGTGCACAGGAACCGTTGGATCTATCAGATCAATGAATAGGATTAATAGAATATGAGTGGTGGAGATATTATCGTAGGAGATTAAGTTAATAGATGGATGGATCACATCAATTCGTGTGTCGATAAAAGGGTGCAAAACGTGAAAAATGATGAAGCGGTCTTTGTAGGTGGTAAGCACTATCTCATGCGACCTAAGAGATATAAGCAGTATTCCTAAACTTCATGTGATTAGGCTAAGTAGGTGACACATAGCATGGGGAAACCACTTTTATTGTGCTCGATCGGGTATTGTTCATGCAATAATTCATGTGAGATTGTGCGATAGCCATTGGATCATGAGGGATTGATCAACGGTGGAGATCGACCAAGATAGCTGGTGAGTGGGTGACACGATAGCCATTGGATCAAGCAACATAGACTGATGGTGGGGATCGGCCAAGCTAGTTGGAAAGCGGGTGACACAATAGCCATTGGATCAAGCAAGATAGATCAACGGTGGAGATTTGGAGTGCCTAAAGTCAAACGTTGAAATGAATACGTCAACTATGCGACACGCGGTTGATGGTGATTGGTCAGGTTTGTTGTGGATCAGACAGTAAGGAAATCCATGGGTATAATTTGATTAAGACATGATTTATTAGCTTCCGCTTAAGCATTTCAATGTGTCTCGGGGAATTTCAATGAAAAAGGACAAAAAACCTAGTGAGGGTGAGGGTGGACCAAGATATGGTTGAGGTGGATGAGTTGAAACATGGATGCTGGTGATGAAGTATAGAACTCCTCGTGAAGTACCTATGATGCTTAAAATTTGTGTGTCTTCCAAGAACTATGAAACGAGATACATTCTCATAAATTAGAAAAGCATGAATCAGTTGCCCATATTATGCATGATGAAAGTGCTAAAGGAAATGAGAACATGAGTGAGATCTTATTATAGAAAGCGAGTGATGGAAAAATATGACAATGAAATGAACCAAGTACTGAATCAAGACAACAAACTCAAAATCTCATGCAAGAACAAGAAACCTGTGTTTTTGGGGTTGCTAAAGTGTCTCTTCCTCAAGTCATTGTAATAACCTTTGAGGTAAATATGCATATAAACAACATAATAGGAACAACAATTACAATAATCATATCAGCCATCAAAATCCATATATATATTAGTACATTTTCACATGAAAATCAAAGGAATGAATTTTTCATTAATAAATGCAATGAACCAACTGGTGATGGGAATACGACGTTCCACCCAACCATAGATTGGCTGAGCCAACTATCTCTTCATCCAATCACCCTCGTGCCATATTTCAAGCATGAATGTGAGACTCATAGAATACATCAAAAGAACACCAATCAATGTGGATGCCACTGGAGTTCTCTGCCTACACCATGAGGAATTTGAGTGCCTCCTAGTCTCTTAGGATTTACCATGCATCCATAGTCTAATCTAGGGATCAATAGGCCCTACATTGACATATAATATCCAGGATTTACCATGCATTCCATCCCAGAGTCACTAGGCCCAACGGAGAGAAAATCCACCTCTTGGATTTACTGTATATCCCGCCATTCACAGGCAAGGATTCCTAGGCCCACCAAGGCACACATTTTGGCTTTACCGCAACCCACAGTCTAGTTCACGGGTTACTAGGCTAGTGGCTTCATGCATCCTTAGTATGGTTTAGGGATGCTACCACCATGTGTTTTTCAATTCAGAGATTCACCCCACACAGCGTTGAATCCAATTTGGCCATCACCCACAAAACACATGAGAGAACCCATCTCATCAAAGCTATGAGGAAATGGCAAGGCTAGGCTGAAAATACTATTACACCTGGAAAAACCCCTGCCATGGTAGAAAAAGAAACACATGCAAGCCCATGCATGCAAAATCTAGCAATTAAAATACACATGCAATCTCATGCATGCCAAATCTAGCAAGGAAAATACACATGCAAGTTGATACCTGCAATGAAGCCTATTGTAGCAAATTTATCCTAGCTTTCCCTACTTGATCCTTGCCTCCTCTTTCCTTTCTTGCTCCAATGTCAAAGTGCTCCAAGAAAACTCTAAGTGTCCAAGAGTATGAGAGAGAGAAAATAATGAGAGAGCTCCAAATCTAAACTGACCAATTTTTCACACTAAAAAGGAAGAAGCTTTCCAACTGATCCTCAAAATCCTTTTTATGAATGAGGCCTCTATTTTCTTCATTTTCCATTATTTTCCTTCATTTTCCTCCTCACATGCAACCAGTGACATTTCACCTCCTTTTTCTCCTAATTTCCATTATTTTCCTTCATTTTCGTCCTCACATGCAAAATGTAACCTTTCACCTTCCTTTTCTCCTAATTTCCATTATTTTCATAAATAAATGTGACAAAATACCTTTTCTCCTCTTTAATGCCTTAGCCAATGCATTTTCCAATTTCCTTAGCCATAAACAACAAAATGAACATCCCCTAGGATGTCTTGCCCACCATTCAGCTTGGAATACGTATCCCATCATCCGTGGTATTTATATATTTTTAGATGGAATTTTCACCAAGGTTGTTATATAGCCCTCCCCCTTGAGGGAACATCGTCCTCGGTGTTCAATGAAACCTATAACAAAAATACCATTGAAAACAAAACATACTTCCCATGGAGCTTTATAACACAGCTTGTTGCAGTATTTAGAATGAAAGATTTACTCAAAATCAAAACATCATGACAACATGACAACATACTGCATAATGGGGCTTTATAACATATCTCATTACGATATTTACAATAACCACATAGACACATATCCACATATGCACATTTTTTTAACCAACAAATAAAATAATATGGATCTGCAACAAGGGAATCTAGAGGCTGGCACCTCAACCGTCAAAATAATACTAGGATCCACCTCCTTCCCAGGAAGTCCATAATCCATTGCAAATTCAAATCTGCATCCAATGTCTAGAGCTATAATCTCGTGCCACTTTCCCTCTCAACAAACGGTTACTAGCTCATTGTTCCAGGGCACACTCCCAATGTGCATCTGATTCCATCTAGAAATACTAATGACCAAAACAAATCCATTTGTGACCTTCCCTTCTCTGCTACACAGTCCCTCAGGAATCTGGTCACCCCTTCTATGTAGTCACTCACCTTCCAAGTTCTGTTGGCATCCCCATCCCGGGCAGTCCATCCCTTGGCAAGGCTTCCTCGCATCGGAAGATACAAAAACAAGACATATACTTGCCTCAACACATCATACTGGTCATAGCATGTTCACGGAAATCAGTGGACACTATTGGGTACTAGTGTCCCACAATGGCCCTACTTCTAAAGTGCTTTACCAGCATACTACTGCATTTTTAATTTGTTTCATTGTTTCTACTAATTCTTGTAGATGATTTCAACCACCCAACTGGGCATGTTCATTCTTCCTATACCAAGAACATAACTTCCATTAGATTCAAAATAAATTGAAATAACTTCAAATCATACCTCATTAGTAGTTCGTCAATAAGGTACACTTGGAATCCTGTTTTCTTTTTGTCACAAGAAGTCAAACTAGTATCTTTGACCAAATCAACATGTATAAAAAAAATATCACATCAGGTTAGCTCAAAACACAACCATCATAGATCAAAATCATAAATCACATGTAACCATCATAAGCTAGAATCATATATCACATATAATCATCATATACCATAGTCATAAATCACATGCATAATAAAAATGAAATAAAATGTTGATACTTATCCTTTCATCAACCCTTAGATTCTACCTTTGTCTTTATTCCATATGCACTTTGGATCATTTGCTACACTCGACAAACACCCAGAGCCATCTCCTCAACCATGTGCATAGACACATAGTGTGCATCACACACATACAACCACATGGCATACCACACCATGCAATACATGCATCTACACCTCACATACAACACATACACCTACACCTAGTGTATACAGTACAATGCATCCATCTATATCCGATGTGCAATACCCCCAAATACATGTACCTATATAGATTACAACACAACGAGTATGCATTCCACAATAACATGACTACATGATGCACATACATAATACTGCATGATCATAACACAACATTCATGACATGCACACAATACCACATGTACACCAGTACCATATGTACAACATGTACATAGTACCGTCGATACACCACACCACCTGCACAACTTGTGCACAACATCACATGTATACGATACCATTTGCATGACGTGTACACAATGCCACATGTAGACTACACCACTATAAAACATGTACACAATACCACATGTACACAGTACGACACGCATGATGTGTACTCGACACCATATGTACATAGCATCACATGAATGACATGTACACAACCCCGCATGCTCATAGCATCCTATATACAACATGTACATGACACCAAATTCTCACAACACCACTTGTAAAATCATGCACACAACATCATATGTACATCACACCATACGTACAACATGCACGCAACACCACATGTACATAACACTACATATCCAACATGTACATAGCATCATCTGCACACAACACTGCATATCCAACATGTGCATAGCACCATATGCACACAACACTGCATATTCATCATGCACACAGTACAATATGTACACAATACCACATATCCAACATGTACATAACACCATATGCACACATGCCACATATACGTAATGAAGACAATACAATATGTATACAACACCCCATATGCAATATTCAGACAACCATGTTTGTACCATCATGTACATAACATTACATAAATAATGTGTACACATGCTATGTATACACAACACCACAAGTTCACACATCACAAATGCAACATGTATAACATATACAACATATGCATAACAGTGGTACCACACATCCAAAACCATATTGTGCTTAGCAGGAAACCTTGTTTCCGGTATCTCATCCATGCTTATCCTAGCATGCTGCAAACCACATTGCTTTCACTTTGTTGATGCATCCTTCAGCATTACCTATTATAACATAGACATAGGCATAATACAAGTATACAATATCAAATCATTACCACATGATACTCACCTTGTATATTTGTTCTGACTATTCTTCCCAATTGATTCCTCGTAAGACCAGGAACCTCTTCATGTTTTTCTCCTGCATAAGAAAACATTCTTCCACAAGAATGATCCATGACAACCCTGTTAGATAGTAACATAGAAACATGGATACATACATACATATATAAAATAATAATGATCTTCTAAGTTAGCGTCATACATAGATGCATATGTACATATAAGAATTAACATAAAATAATCATGATTCACAATAACCACATCAAATATGACATACATACATACATGTATACATATATAAACAACAACATAATCATGATCATAAAATAGTTACCATATATCAAAGTCAAGGTTAAGAGAACTTCCTTTATTCATGCACAACATGCATGATATTGAGAACAATAGTTCCCAACATAACCAATGCTCTCAAATCCATTTACTTTACCTTTTACTGTTACCTTTCTCATGACTATACTTAAAATTTCCATTTACCACAATGGACCCAGCCAGTCCAACCGATAGTCATAGCCTTACCTTCCACTGCACTTACTCATGCACCGAGCTTCATCTGAATCTTACATTACCTTTTGGGCACCGCAAATCTCTCCTTGAGATTCATCAACTTTCCTATTTCCAAACCAATTCTCCAGACTCAAAACATAAAAGGCAAGAACGGAAATAACAACAATAAGAAAATCATGAAAACCAATAACAACATGACTCTGCAAACAAAGTGGTATGTCCATACACTAGATATAAATAAATCTGCAAATCATGCTCAACAATTCATAAAATACCAAAATCACAAGACTAACAACAAAAACCATGACTCAATCCCCATGGTTCTTAGGGAAAACTCAACCCGAGCCTTCTTCAAGATTTCATGGCAACCTCTCTTGCCATGCAACTCCCTGCATCATGCTCGCACATGTCAACCACATGTTCCAAATATCAAGACAATCATATCTATCAATTTTAAATCAACCTTTACAAAGACTAACCATCATGTCATAATCCATAGTCAACTCACCGTCATTAGGCATAATACTAAAACTATCACCTACTACACTCAAGTACCTATCAACTGTCTTAACACATATGTATTAGTACCATCATCTTAAAACAATATCATTGGAGCACATACTCATATTATGCAATTCATCAAACATTCAACCAACTCGCAAACATACCATGTTAAATAAATCAATTAGACAACATAATAGGCACATAACACTCAAATACCAGATAGATGATGTAATCAACTATGAAACACCAAGTATAATACATAAGAAAACTCATAACTTATTGTACCTTAGGGGAGGCTATCTTTTATGCATTATCTTTTTTTCTGAAGCAAGAGTCGTTCCTTTTGTTTCATTAAGCCAAAAATATTTTACATAGTGTACAATCATCCACCAGGCACTGTGGACTTAGAAAAAACTATTAGTAACCACCTAAGGCATGACCCCCCCACCCAACACATGTAACCTCTGTACCCTTTTGAATACAAACAATGTTTGTGCTAAATGGTTAGCAAGACTTGTGAAATTCCACGCAATTACTCGCGCTATTGCTCGCAAAACGTTCCTCTTTATCATGACCATCCATTCCACTTTCTCAATCCAACTGTGGAGGAGTATATCACCCCATGAAGACGCTTGATGATTAACACCCCAGCCCTACCAAACTGCACGATCATTTCTGATCATAGATTCACACCGCGACATCCAATGGATGAGATAAATATTGCACAGTTCAAGCGCACTAAACTTTAATGTGCGATGGGGCCAGTTTATGATCCCAGCCCTAGCCACGTGTCAAAAGCTATATGTAATTCTTTCCAAATCACTAATGCCACTTCCTACTTGCGAGGGGTGCGATCAACTGCAAACCACTCAGGAAGTAGTTTTGCCTCTTGAAAAGGGAAATTATGGTTAATATCACTGCCAGAAAAGTCAAGATTCCCATCCTTTGCATCCCTGCCACTACTCCTAAACCTGAAACCATGGTTAGTGCTGATCCTTCCCTCTGGGTGACCACCCGCTAAACAGAGAAATTTTTCCAACATACATTGGGGATTTCTGAAGTTGAAATTACTAGTGCTGTTGAGGCCGACTGTGGCCTGCCTCCCACCAAAGACCTTTCTAACAAAAATTAGTGAATCATTCAAAGAACTAATCATTGAGACCTTGCCTCTTTAGCTTTTTTTCGATACACTTCTCTATCCTCTTCTCCTTGGTTGTGACAAAGTACTTTTAGGTTTCCTTGAGGCAATACTTGCCACCCCATCAAAACTCTACATTCATTACAACTCACACCTTGGTTGGCTAGAATATCTGCTAGCTTGTTGGCCTTTCTATGTACATGGTTGAACCTTACCATGCGTAGTCCTTGAAGGTAACCCTGAATTCTTTGGAATACCCAGATTAACCTCCAGCATTTTGAGACTTTCTCTAGCCCTATTCCACAACTAATTCGCTTGACCGAGTTAATGACTAACTCATATTCAGCTTCTATAATCACATTCAAGAAATTATCCTACTTCAAAAATTATAAGCATTGCTCCAAAGCCATTAATTTCACCATGTTGTTGGTGGCTCTTTCTAAATGAAAATGGAAGAGGAAGAGAATGCTTCCTTCTTCATCCCAAAGAATCCCTCCAAAACCCACAGCTCTCGGGTTGCCTTTTGAAGCTCCACCTATGTTGTATTTCAAAAAACCTTTCGGGGGAGGATGCCAGAACTACTTCTCAATTTCCACTTTGATTACTTTCCTAACCAGGCCATGTGGAATGAGCCCCTACATACACAACTACCTGAGAATTCTCATTTCATCCTCTGAGGGAGGAATTTTTGGGTGATTCCTCACTGTGGTGCCAACCGTCTCCTCAAGTTGTTTTAAGATCCGCTCAAACATGTGAAGAGAGGGATTATTTTCATTTTTGAAAATTATCTTGTTCCTTTCTTTCCAAACATTCCATATAATGAAGCTTGACATAAGATCCCAAGGAGAGTTAATAACTTCAATATCCAAAAAAATTCTTCTCCAACTACTTAGGGTGTTAGTGATACTCTCTTTGTCCCTGTCAGTCAGTTGGAAAATGGTGGCAAATGTATCCCATAACCTAGATGTGAAAATGCAGCTATTAAGAAGATGCTCCATTGCCTCCTCTTGGGCTTCACAGAGCTGGAATCTGGAAGGCCCGAGCACACCCCTCTTCCTAATATTTTCCCATGAGAGGATTTTCTTGTGATGAACTAGCCATATGAAGAGTTTGATCTTCATCCAACCTTGGTGTCTCCATAGGTTCTGCCAGATCCTATCCAGAGCATGGGAATCCAACTCAAGGAGAATACCTTTTTCTTCCTTAATATTAAAGGTGCCTTCTTTTTTGTTGCCCCATCTTAGTTGGTCCTACCCCCTAGTTACTAAAATCATCCTTTGTTCCAATATTCTCATAAGAGCCTCTGCTTTTGTTTTTAGGGGTCTATCATCCCTGCAATCTATGTTTCTCTAGATTCTCCATTTTCCTATATTGTGAGTATGATCCAAAAAATATTTTACCTTTATTAATTCTTGGGTGTCTATCTCGTGCTTAAAGCCCAAAAATTCCTCTTTTAACAATGTTGGTTCTTGTTGCCATTTATCCTCCCAAAATAGTGCTAGATCTCCCTCTCTGATTTCCCAAAGACTGTTTTTTTGTACTAAACCTATGTTCTCCCAGGCCTTGTTCCAGATGGATGAGCCCTATATATTTCCAGACATCCTTATGAGATCATTAGATTTCCAAGAGCTAGAATATTTTTCTTTCCATATACTTTCCCATTGAGCCTTTGGCTCTTTAACCCAATGCCACTATAGTTTGGCTCGTAAAACGTTGATGAGAATCTCCTGATCATCCTAGCCTAGGCCCCCTTCGTTCTTGGGTTTACAGATCTTTTCCCATGAGACTAAGGCCCACTTCTTCCTTGTCTCCTCCTTGCCATAGAGAAAGTCTCTTTGGATGTTTCTGAATTGCTACAAGACTCCTTTTGGAGCTGAGAGTGTTGGTAGCATAAAAGCTGGGATTGATGGGAGCATCGCCTTTGTTATCACCAATCTACCAGCTGGATTTAAAGATATGATGGTCCATTTTCTGACTTTACCCTGCATCTTATTGATCAATAGTTCCCAAATGCTCTTGTGCCAAGGTTTAGCAGTTAGAGGAACTCCAAAATACTTTGAAGGGAGGGAATCCCTTTGAAAGCCTAGAATTCTAGAGATATTTCTTTGAATAGAAATATTGGTACTAAAGAAAAATATTTTTGATTTGGAAAGATTAACTTCCATACCTATAGCCATGGCAAAATCATTCAGTATTTGTTTATACACTAGAGCCTCCTTGACTATGGGGATTCCCTATAACATGGTGTTATCTACAAATTGTTGATGAGTCAATGCTTGTCCATTCTCTGATAGTTGAAGGCCATGAATTTTACCTATTACTCTAGTATGCTTGATAGAATGACAAAGTCCTTCCATCATGAGGATGAAGAGAAAGAGAGAGAGTGGATTTCCCTATCTAAGGCCTCTTGAAGGAAGAAAAATCTCAAAGGGAGAACCATTAACCAGTATTGAAAAGCTGGATGAAGTCACCAGGGCCATGACCCATCTGACCCAGTTATGATCAAATCCAAATGCAATAAGCACTTTCCTGATGTAGGTCTAACTCACTTTATCATAAGATTTGGCTATGTCCAATTGCATGATCATTCCAGCTTTCATCTTTCTAGTTAACGAGTGAACCACCTCATGAGCTTAAATGACGTTATCTAGTATTTGTTTGCCTTCTACATAACCGAATTGTTCCCCCGAAACTAGAGTAGGAAGCAAAGGTTTGAGTTTGTTGGCCACTACCTTGGATATTATCTTGTATACCACATTGCATAAAGCTATGGGTCTATAGCTTTCTGGTTTTTGAGCATTTTCCTATTTAGGGATCGGGGAAATGAAGGAGGTATTGAGCACCTTCAAAATAGTTATGTTCAACCTAGAATCCTCCACTACATTCAAAATATTCTATTTAACAATATTCTAGCAAGATTTAGAGAAATCCACATTGAATCCATCCAAGCCTGGTGCTTTTCCATTCTACATCTCTTTGAAAACCTCACTGACCTCCTTTTCAGTCACTGGCCTGTTAAGATTTAAATTGTCCTCTCTAGACACCAGCTTAGGTATATATCTGGTTAAGTCCCTGATGAAATATTCTCTTTCTGGATTGTTTTCCTGAGCTATGCTTTGGAAGTGATGAACTAACACAACTTTGATATCCTCATGGGATTGTTGAAACTACCCATCCATGTCCTTGATCGAAGAGATCCTGTTGTGAGATCTGTTTTCCATGGTGGATTTGTGGAAAAATCTAGTATTACGCTCTCCTTCTTTTAGCCATTGAGCTCTAGATTTTTGTCTCCAAAATATTTCCTCTTGTTTACACAAATTTTCCCAATCTTGATGATGTTTCTCAACTTGATCACTTTTGTCTTTATCAAAGCCTTCCTTGATCATATCTTGGTTGAGTTCCTGCATTTTATTTTCAACAAATTTCCTTCCAGCAAAAATATTGCCAAAATCATTTTTATTCTAATCTTTAAGCCTCAGTTTGATGTGCTTTAATATTTTGTGTAGAATGAACATTCTTGTTCCCTGAATCTCCAAATCTTCTGCCCACCATTTTTCAATATTACTGATGAATTCTGGGTGTGAAAGCCAAATATTCTGAAATCAGAAAGGTATATTCCTGGGGTTACTTATGCCCTAGATCTCCATTTGAACCGGCCAATGATCTGAGCCTCCAAAGGCAAGAACTCTCTCTATTATTTCCTTATCTATGAGCATAAGGTCCTCAAAGATAATGAATCTATCTAACTTGGAGGCTACATGAGACTCTCCTCCTCTTTTATTGTTCCATGTAAAGAGGCCATTGTTTGTTTCAATGTCAACTAGCTTCATATTATCTGTAAAGATTTCAAAGGCTAAAGAATCTTTACTTAGAATTCTCGTTCCCCTTTTTTCTCCAAAAGTGATTTGATCATATTGAAGTCCCCTCCCATGATCCAAGGTATCCCTGCATGTTTGTCCCTGAGATCCACAAGGGAATATATAAACCTGAGTTTATCATCTATCCTTTGTAGGCCATAAACATTCGTGACCAGATAGGTATCCCTATCTCCTACAAGCTGAATAACCACTGATAAATAATTCCTAGATGCCTCAACATCTATTATGCCAATTCTTTGGGGGTTCCAGAGAGTGAGAATGCCTCCTGCTGTATTCTCTACTTTAACTTCTATAAACTCAAATCTACTAAACCATTTTCTATATATCTATCTTAACTTTTGAATGGAACATTTTGTTTCCTGGATGAAAATTATATCCAGAGCTGCACATTTCAGTCTATTACTAAGAATTCTCTATTTTCTTTTACTGCCTAGACCTCTAGTATTCCAAGATGTGAAGTTCATAATTAAAGATTTGTAAAGGCATAGCTAGCTAGATCTTTCATCTTACCTGAGTCTATCATAATCTTTCCACATTCCATCAATAGCTCCTTCTGTTTTTTCCTGCCTCTTTTCTTTCCTGGGTTTCTAGTTGCTAATATCTAAGTATTTTTTATCGTTTTCACTCCTTCTCTATGCTGCCTGTCAATGCTTTTCCCCCCTCCAGACCCTTAGCTTGAATTTTCCATAAATACAATTGTTGTATTCTATTGAAGTCTTCTTGAGGTAATGATTCTACCCCATTGGTTGTTCCCTGAATCAAGAACCCTTCCAGATCTAGGTGTTCTCTGTTAAGAATCTCTTGTAGCTCATGGTCCTCCAGTTCCATCTCACTCTGGGTCATTTCTTGATCCATCTTCAATTTTGTATCACTAATCATGATCCCTTTCTATTTATCATTTTCCTGTGTTTGTTCACAGTTTTCTTCTTTCTCCTTCTCCCTAGGACTTCTTTCCATTGCTTGATCTTCTGCTGTTATTTCTTCATCCTCTTCAAGAAATTGGAATTGGTTCTGACTAACCTTTTGTCCTTCATTTTGGTGTTACTTTGGTCCTCTTTTGGCACCTTTTCCTCTATATACCACTTTGTGAAAGCTATCCGTGTCTTTCATTTTATTATTTTTTCTCTTTTTCTCTGCTTTACTAAGAGGACAGTCTCTAAGTAGGTTCCCATGTTCATGGCATCTATGACATCTAAATAGAATATGCTCATAGTCTACTATTTGCACCCATTATTCATCATAAACTTCCAAGATTACCTCATCTGGAAGAGCTCTAGATAGATCTATCTCCACACATATCCTTGCAAAGGAAGTGTATTTTCCCCTTCTTGTGGCTTCATAATCTTTGACAAACCAACCTAATTTATTGCCTATGGCAACTAATGTTTTAGTTTTCCAGTAATCAAGAGATAGAGAATAGAGTCTTACCTAGACCGAAGTAAAAGTCTCATGCTCTGGGACAAATTTCATCATCCATGGCTACATATAGAGCCCTACTACTGCATAGAAGTAGGGCCCTCCTTCAAACACTCTATGTTTATCCTCAATATTTGTGAACACCACAGTGAGAATCCCTTTGACCTAAGATGTAGATCAATTCTGCCTTTAGGTTTCTATTTATATTTGATCCATGTTTGTAAAGGTTTTTCAATGGGCCATAATCCCATGAATTTACAGATGATTTCATAAGTCCACATGTGATCCCTATGTTCCTATAGCACAAGATCATTTAAAACTACTTTGGGTGTGATTTCAGCTTTAGGTTTGCAAGGTCCCTTTTGTCTTTTGTCTTTTGTTCCCTATTTTTTGTCATCTTCTTCCTTGTCTTTTGTGCTATTGTTCTCCTTCATTTTGGTGCCATCTATTTCCTCTTCCATATTTATTCTTCCTTCCTTAACAATACCTCTGACACTTTCTGGAGGTTTCTTGCCCTTATTGGCCACAACCTCCTTATAGGAGAGAGTGGAGATCCCTCCTCTGCGTCCTTCCATGGCGAAAAACCCTTGTAGGAATCTGAAACCCTAATTGTTCGCTCTCTTCGCTTTCCACTCTCTCAGGTTGAACCCTTCTCATATGTGATGAGGGTTAACACGATAAAAAAATCTTTTATGCATTATCAATCTAGTTAGCGAGATATAATTTTACAACATGTCAACTCAATCACTCATAAGATCATGATATCCATAACAATATCTAACTAACATGTTCACATCATAAAATCATACACAATTAGCATTCACACATGTGAAAATTAAATATATATTAGTATGAGACCATCTCACAAATATGTCAGTTCACACTTGACTATCACAATCATAACCATCTGCATAGGTCAAACCAAGTCAACACAATACATATAACATCAATAACTTTAAGCAAAAGAGCATAACCATCACTCATATGACCAATCCAAATTATAACATCAATATCTCAATGAAATAACCCTAATCATCAAGTTAATAACATATAACAACAATAAGCTCTATATCATGCTCATCAACAACAAAAAATTGAATTTTCAAGTTAACTGTCATATAAAAATCAATAAGTTAATCTATAACATACTCATCAACAACATATAACATAATCATTGGGTTATCTAATCTAAAACAATAATAGAAATGCATACAACTACATGTTACTATCATTCTTGACTATCTGACACATGTGCATATAACTACACTAATCAACCAACAACTATCATGAATGTAACCATAACATCAAAAGATATGTACATAAACCTAATGCATATAAAAATCCTTAACTTACATACCTACATGTTAAACATACAATACATGTATGATGATCTTCTCTTACCCCAAACTCCAGTGTTGCAACCTCATTATGATAATCTGCATCTCCTGCTCTATCTCAGTCAACACATTAGCATCATAACAACCAATAGCATCATGATGACCTAAACTGCATACAATGACTTCAGATGGCATGTTTGACCTAATATGCAAACTATAACCAAGACCATACATGCATAAAAATTGTATATAGACATATAACAACTGAGTACCAAACCGTACACACATCATTCTAGCTAAAGTCTAGTCATCAATGCATGACCATATCAACTATGCAAACCGTGACCTCATGCATGACAACAACCATTACTCCATTTTACACATTGCCACATGCAACCAACAATATGCATAAGCAACACCAAATCAACTACACCTACACATAAATTCATTTAGTTTAACATAAGTGATCAATTCTTGTAATCAACCTACAAGATTGATACATGTAATCAAAATATTCAAAAATGTAACCTAACATACAAGAATGTAAGTAGGTATCATGAAATCAACATGTAAGTGACATATAATTCATACACAATCAGTCACATGTTCCAAAAAGTAAGACATCATGTCTATTAATTTGAAATCAGCATTCAACAATACTAACAACCTATAATCATACCCCCTTACTATTGATGGTCTGCACTAAGGTAGAAGGAGGAAGCTAATGTAATGGTCCGATCTTCAACGTCCAATTATGGAAATGGAATCTCCAAATCTATATTAAATTTAACCATACATGAAAAGAAATATATTTTTAATTTCTCCTACATTTGTATGAGATTAAGTAAAAAATACTACACTTATTCCACTTGTAACATAATAACTAAAAACATGCCACTTTTCCATTTCCTTACATGCAACTTTTCAAATTTCTTGCATGAAACCTTTCAAATTCTGTACATGCAACTCTTCAAATTCTTTGCATGAAAATAGACATAGATCAGCTACATCCATACTATCATAGCACAATACTATCCCATCTTATAAAATAACATTTTCTTCAAACAATTACCATACTTTTACATTTTCTTCAAACAACTACTATACTATTACATTTGCATGTAAGCATTTCTTCAAACACATTACATGCAAACAAATATAGCAAACTATTTACATACAAGTAAGAATATATCAACTACATAAATACTATTACACATAATAACTATTACACATCAATACTATCTCCAACCACAAACAACATACTCATTGGGGCATTTTATCAAATAGTTTGTATGTGATTAATCATTGAACCATTTAAGCATTTCATCAAACACTTTACATGCAAACTAATATAGGGAATGATTCAATGCATATATCCTAAACTGTGGTAGTAAAAGTTATGAAAACTGAACCATATGATCAGTTGTAGTTTCCCTCATTGCGATTCAAGTTTCAACTTGTGATATTTCATAGATGAAAATTTATAACAAAAGTACCAACACAATCATATTTGTTGCTCAAATCTAGGAGTATCTAGAAAGCTTGATTTACACTGGTCATATCTCCTAAAATTTAGTGAATAAATGTCTGAAATTTTTATCACAATATAATTGGGATTTCCTCTCATTGTGGAAAACATTTCATCTCCTCAGAGTGCACATAATAAAAGTTATAACAAAAATGTCAGCATGACCTGTTTGAGACCTGATTTTAGGAGCATTCAGAAGACTCGATTCCCTCTGCTCATATCTCCTAAAATATTGCGATCCAATTTCTGAAATATCTACCACATAATCATTGGTATATCCACTCAATGTGGACGATTTTTCAGCTTCTGAAAGCCTATAGAAGAAAAATTATTGCAGAAATTCCAACATGGCCTGTTTAAAGGTGCATTTATGAAGCTCATCTTCCTTGGATCATAATTCCTAAAGTTTTGTGAACCAATATTTGAAATTTTTACCACATTATAAATGGGATCTACCTTTAGTATGGAGAGATTTCCAACTTCTAATATTTTACAGAAGAAAAATTATAACGGATATGACAGAAAGGTAAAAAATTTAACCTTTGTTCTTCATTTTACCTATGATAGAGCCCATCTAGTCCAAGTGTTTGAACGATGCTTTGATACCACTTGTAACAACCTTTGAGGTAAATGTGCATATAAACAACATAATAGGAACATAAATACAATAAACATATCAGCCATCAAAATCCATACATACATACATATATATA